>APFE031750416.1:32628-125486 GCA_000404065.3 Pinus taeda
ATAGACTTTTAATGGCTTTTGAAGATGATGATTTCATGGATGTTATAGATGAAGAAGGTCTTTATGAAGAGATTTCTGAACTCAAAATTTGTTTAGAAGAGAAAAATATGATTATTGATACTCTGCAATTCCAATTGGCTGAAAGTGAAAAACATCATGAAAAGTTAGAATGTGAAATTGTGGGACTTAGAAAAGAGATTGAGAAAACTAAAGCTTTTAATCTTAGATTTGTTAAAGGATCTGAAATTAGATGAGATTATCAAAGTGCAGCGTTCACCACTAATCAAGACAGGTCTGGGATATAATGAAGAAGCAACTCCAACGCAGAAACCATCCACCTCCAAAAATTATCTTGATACAGCAAGGAGAAGTGAGCAAAGGCCCAATGGAGATCACCAGGTAAATCAGGGACAATTTACCTCAAGAATGAACAAAGACTACCAGGTAAATCGGGGGCAATCTATGTTAAGGATGAACAGAAGCTACAACCAGCCACAGGTAAAACCATCTCAATTTGCCTCAAGAATGGATGTCGATAAAAACTACAATCACTTGGTAGGTAGATTTGATAATCGCAGGAGTTTCTTCAATGGTCAATGTTTATCTTGTCATAACTTTGGTTACAAAGCAGCTCAATGTGTTGCCTATAAGACAATCATGACTAGACAAGCTAAAAAACAAAGAAGTATGACTAGGATCATAAAAAGGACCTACAATAACTTTTCTGCCCTTGAGAATGAAATATAATTTTCTATTTGTAACAACTTCGGTCATGAAGATTCTGAATGCAGGAGCAGGTTTCGGCAGACAACTTAGAAGGAACAAGCCTCAAGTGCCAAATCATGGAGAATGAAAGAAACACAACCAGAAAGATGTGGGATAGCCTTATATGCAGAAGGGTAGGAAAATCAATGGTACATCAACAGTGGATGTTCGAAACATATGACGGGTGATAAGGAAAAACTTCAGTCATATAGTGCCTTAGAGAAGGAGAAGAAGGTCTCATTTGGAAATGACACCCCTGCGCTCATAAAAGGTAAAGGTTTTGTTCAGTTGAAAGAAAAGGTCAAAGCTGGAAATGTTATGTATGTTGATGGTTTAAAGCATAATTTATTAAGTGTCAGTCAGATGTGCGATCAAGGAACTGAGGTAATATTTCGATCAAATGGGTGTAGTGTTTGTGATCTTGATACAGGAAAAATAGTGATCAAAGGCATAAGAACTCCAAATAATTAATACATATTCAAAGAAGGACAACATCAATGTTATCTAAGCAAGAATGATGAACACTGGCTATGGCACCAGAGATTGGGGTATCTAAGATTCTCGCAAATAAGGAAAGCTTGAAAATATCAGGTAGTTCGTGGTCTTCCAGACAATACAATATGCAAATCATGTCAGTTTGGTTAGCAAACCAGAACTAACTTCCCTGAGAAAGAAGAGTCAGCTAGCAGGCCACTTGAACTTGTCCATACTGATGTATGTGGTCCATCTAGGAAAAGGTCACCTCGGGGAGAAGAATAATTTATATTATTCATTGATGACTTTTCCAGGATGTGTTGGATAGGACTTATGAAGCACAAAGATGAAGCCTTCGAAAAATTAAAATCTTTCAAAGCCTTGGTTGAAAATGAATCAGCTCACAAAATTAAATGCCTCAGGTCTGATAGAGGAGGGGAGTTTACCTCAAATGAATTTTTCGATTTTTGTGAAGAACATGGAATAAGAAGGGAATTCTCTACAGCTAGAACTCCACAACAAAATGGAGTAGTGGAAAGAATGAATAGAATAGTTCAACAAATGGCCCGTGCTATGTTGGATGAGTCTAGAACTCCTGCAACCTTCTGGGGTGAAGCTGCATTTGCTGTTGTTGTTATTCTCAACAAGATAAATGTCTGGGTAAACAACACTCAGACCCCTCATGAACTATGGTATGGTCAGACTCCCTCGGTAAAATACTTCAAAATTTTTGGGAGCAAATGCTACATCAAAAATACTGATGAAAATCTTGGAAAATTTGAACCTAGAGCAGATGAAGGCATTCTCCTTGGTTACTCTCCCCACAACAAAGCACACAAGTGTTACAATAAAAGGCTTGGAAAAATAGTTGAAAGTATTGATGTAGTGGTTGATGAAGAAGAAAGCACTCCTAGGCAGGTAAGATCTGAAGATTTCAAAGATGATGAGGACTATCCATCAAATCAGATTCAAGATGAAGAAGAAACCCATGAGGTGCTAGAAGAATAGATAAGGATAGAAGAAAAGACTCCATCCAGGTATGTTCAGAATAATCATCCAGAATCTCAGATATTGGGGCAGAAAGAGGTTGGTATACAAACAAGAAGATCAATAGCTGAAGCTTCAAGCTATTTGGCATTGCTCTCCTCCACTGAACCGCAAAATGTAAGAGAGGCATGCAAAGATGAATGCTGGGTCAAAGCTATGGAAGAAGAACTAGAACAGATTGAAAAGAATAACACTTGGGAGTTGGTTCCTAGACCAATCGATAAAAATGTCATAGGGACAAAATGGATTTTCAAAAATAAGCTGAATGAAAATGGGGATGTGATTAGGAACAAGGCAAGACTTGTTTGTAAAGGATATGTGCAACAAGAAGGCATAGAATTTGAAGAAACCTTTGCTCCAGTTTCCAGACTTGAGGCTATAAGAATGTTCCTCGCTCTCTCTAGCTTTTAGAAGTTCAAGGCATTTCAGATGGACGTAAAATCTGCATTTCTGAATGGAGACTTGAATGAAGAAGTGTACATTGAGAAACCAGATGGGTTTATACTTGGAAATGATCAAAATCTTGTATGCAGACTCAAAAAGGCTCTCTATGGCCTTAAACAAGCTCCAAGGGCTTGGTATTTTCGGTTGGATGAGTACCTTCATTAACAAGGTTTTGCAAAAGGATCAACAGACAACAATCTATATATAAAAGTTGACAATAATAAAATGCTAATACTTGTTGTATATGTTGATGATATCATTTTTGGCAGCAATGAAGAAGCCATTAGTCAAAACTTTTCCTTGGTGATGCAGAAAGAATTTGAAATGTCCCTGCTCGGTGAGCTCACATATTTCCTTGGTTTACAAGTGCAACAAAACAAAGACGGTATCTTTCTTTCACAAACGAAGTATCTCAAGCAAATCTTGAAGACGTATGGGATGGAGGATTCGAAACCAGTATGTACTCCTATGGTAACAGAATGCAGCCTCAGCGCAAATGATGAATCAGTAGGTGTTCATCAACCAACCTATAGATCCATGGTTGGTAGTCTACTCTATCTAACAGGTACCTGACCAGACATTATGCATGCAGTAGTGATAGTTGGAAGGTTTCAGGCTAACCCAAAGGAAACTCATCTTCAGGCAGTCAAGAGAATTTTCAAGTATCTTCAAGGGACTCAAAAATATGGATTATGGTATCCTAGAGATACAAATCTCACGCTTCATGCATATACAGATGCAAATTGGGCAGGTAGCATGTATGACAGGAAAAGTACTAGTGGAGTTGCATTCTTCATGGGTCCTAGATTGGTATCTTGGTTCAGCAAGAAACAAAGTTCCATTGCATTATCTACAGCTGAAGCAGAATATGTAGCTTTTGCATCTTGCTGCACACAACTCCTTTGGATGATGCATACATTGCAAGATCTCCAAGTCACTTGTACTTCACCTATTTCCATTTTTTGTGATAATACAAGTGCAATCAATATTTGAAAGAATCCCGTTATGCACTCAAAGACTAAGCACATACCTATCAAGTATCATTTTCTCCGGGAACAAGTGCTTGAACAAAAATTCAAGTTGGAGTATGTTCCATCTAAGGAACAAGTGGCTGATATACTCACCAAACCTCTGCCCAGGGAGACATTTGAATACCTCAGACAGAAGCTGGGGGTTGTTGATGCATCATCATGCTGTTGAATCTTGTCTGTTGTACGCAAGTGGATACGCGTACATTTGTCGGTCTATGTGGGTCGATTTTTGGGTGAAGAAAGTCCGATATGGGTCTGTCAGAGACCATCTGGCACAGGTTCAGGGGGAGCATATATTCTTCTAATAATGCATTGTTGGCATTATCTTAGAAGTTCTTTGTTTGATTTCACAAGATTTTTTGGCGGAGTAGATGCTGAACGAGATCTATGTGTACTGGTCTGAAGGTTGATTCTGCTGATGATAGTTGTTCTTGTCTCTATGTCATGTATTTTCTTTCATATCAAGGTCATGTAACGGTCTATTTTGGTTTCCCCACTATGCCTAGGATGAATGATCCGTGTTCTTTCTTTATGAGATGGATGTATGAGTCTTGATGATAGGAAGGTTACTTATGATGTATGGAGTCATGTTCTCTCTTGAAGAACATCTTTTTTTTGCAGTCGTTTCTTACAGTCAGGGGGTGCATGACCAGCATTTCAGGCAAACAGAAACTTCATCAGGTGCTCAGGGGGAGTATGGTCAGCAGAATGAGGTCCACCCTTTGCCCTTGATGTCAAAGGGGGAGAGTGATTGGATGTTGTTTCCATCAAGTCCAAAGGGGGAGCTTGTTGGAATTATGATGCATATGTTGTACTTGATGGCAACCCAATCATCTCATATGATAAATTATAAGTGCAACAATGTTATTTTCTGGTTCCGCAGGTGCACCGATCAGAAGATGCGGTCATCGGCAGGTTGTGCCGGGGGATCGTTGAAAAGGTGCGGACATGTTCGCAGGTCTTTCGCACAAAAGGTGCGAACCTAAAATGCACGGACTTTCATGCAGAGAAAATCGCGCATCTTATGTTTGGTCCATGGTATTTAGTTCGACGTCTTTGATCCTATGGTTTTGGTCTGTGGTTTTGCATATAAAATATTGAACCCAGGTTTTTGGATCCATAGTATTGTTTCTCAATGGTTTTGATCCATGGTTTGAGTAAGGCCTTGGCTATAAAAAGGGAAAGGATATCAGTTGGAAAAAGGACAAGTGTGTTGAATATCTTAAGAAGAGTAAGATCTGAATTTCTGATAATCGGTTGGTGAGTTATAATTGAACCTGAATTAAGAAGAAACCAGAGCATTATAAGTCAGATCTACTGATGGGTCGAGATCTCTTTGGCGCTTGATAGGATCTGTGAATTTGACAGTTTGGGGTATATTTGAGGACTGATAAACTTTTTATATCCGGAGGTGCGCAACACCAGAGAAGGCGCAGGTGCGGAGGTGCACAGCACTAGAGAAGGCGCAGGTGCGGAGGTGCGCAACACTAGAGAAGGCGCCGGTGCGGAGGTGCACAGTACCAGTGAAGGAGCAAGTGCAGAGGTGCGCAGATCAGAAGACGCTTCAGGTGCGGAGGTGCGCAGATCAGAAGACGCCGCAGGTGCGAAGGTGCGCAGAGCACAAACAGTGTGGGTGCGAAGCTGCGCAGGTCACTGAGAGTGCAGGAGCGAAGCTGCGCAGGCCACAGACAGAGATAGTGCGGACATCCGCAGTGTACTACTAGTGAAGTTGCGGACTTTTCTTGAAGTATATTTTAACTGATTTTGTCTATTGATGCAGTGTTCTGGGTATAGACTTGGTGTCTGGTTACTGGTACTGTTTGTCTGCTTACAACATTTTGAGAAGTTATTGGTTAATTGATTGATGCACATATACTTGATGATTACTTAGATCCAGTTTGAAAATTGATGAAATGTGGTCCCTGGAAGGAAAGAGAAGGTAGTAGCCTTCTGTAGGTCAGCACCTACGTACTAGTATCTTAGATAGTACAAGAGCTAAGAGGGTTGTAGCTCCCTTACAGGAGAAGCTGGAAAACGAGAGAGGGTCGTAGCTCTTTGCAGGTTGCAACCTGCGTACTGGTAAAGGAATGCACCAATACAAAATCATTGTAAAAAGAAGTTTCTAATTGAAAGGAGATAGAGACATATTGCAGCAGGTGGTTTTCACCCACATTGGGTTTCCACCTTATATCTGGTGTCCTTTGGTGTGACTGTCTATGTTCTTGTTCCTATTCATTATTATATGGTTCTGACATACAGATTAATGATTAACATCTAAAGAATAAATTACATTAAAATCTGGAAGGTATATGCAAGTTTCATTAGTCATATCTGCAAGTGTTTATTGAAAAAGATTTGATAATACTGATTCACCCCCCCCCTCTCAGTATTATTTCCAACAATTAGTGATTGGATGTTGTTGCCATCAAGTCCCCAACAACATACTGTATGATCCCAATGGAAATACATTCAAATCTGATGCGATGGGAATACCATTCAAATCAAATGCATAATCTCTTACCCAATGGTGAACTCACTTCTTTGTACCTATAGCCAACTACACTAACCAAGACTCTACATGCACTTATTTATTTAAACCACACTTATCAATTCAGGACTAACATAACTATAATTATATCCAGGGTCAATCAAAATAGAAATAACTTGATCACAAAGCTTAATGTCCATGTCAATGATAGATGCCTGATGGTTTGCCTGTTTGTTATCCAATGCTGCATAAATACGAGGAATGCTTTGACCAACATCCCCAATAGTTAGTGACTCTCGTGCACTATATATCTGAGGCCTTCCACCCTGATTCTACGAACAATCACTCCTACGATGATATTTGCCACAAGTCCAACACTCTATAGGCTTCCAACCTACATCCTTGTTATGCTCTTCAGATCGATGTCCCTTTCCTCTATCAGATACATTAAACTTCTTAGATGGTGCTACATTTTCTTTATTACCTGAATCCTGAGTCCTTACACACTTTTTTTCCCATTTTCCTTTATTATTTGTATTACCTTTCCAATCCAACTTAGTCTCAGACCTGCACTTTGATTGCTCATAGCAATGCTTTAGCTTTCGGATGGCCTGCTCTAATGATCTAGGCTCATTGAACTCAATCATGTCTTTGAATTTTGTTGGTAACCCACTAGTGAATCTTTGAATCTTGCCTTTCTCCTCCTTGAGGTAAGGCACATACCTTAGTAGCTCCAAGAACTTGCTAGTGTACTCCTCATCTGTCATTGATCCCATCTTTAGCTCATAGAATTCTTTTTCCTTGTCATCAAAGTATTTCTCTAATATGTACTTTTTCTTGAATAACTGCTCGAACTCATTCCAAGTTAAGTCCTACTCATGTATACCTATGAAATTCTTCACATCTTCCCACCAAATGTATGCTTTACCTTTGAGACTAAATGTAGCTATTTTGGCTTCCATGTTTTTTGAGTAATCATGCAACCTGAAGAACTTCCTCATGCCAAGAAACCATGCCTCTGCATCCTACGATTTCTTCATGTCTCCATCAAATTTAGGTGGCTTTTATTTCTTAAACTCATCCAGAAAATATTCCCTATCTCTCCTCTAGTAAGGATGATGAGGATGTCGATCATCATGCTTGTCAGAACTAGAACTAGAATAGTACCTGTATCTATCACCTCTCCTAATCCAACAATATGCCATCTCTAACTATGTCCTCTCTATCTGACCTGTAACCAACATGAGGTCTACTACCATATTCCCCATTAGTTTATTCCTCCTACTCATAGATGATCTGAAGTGGTCCCTATCATTGTAGTTCTAAAAAACTCTAAAGTATCGTTGCATTTACCTCTTCTAGTTTCTCTTATGCTTTTATGATTCGGTCATTGTATGCCTTACGATTCCTTATTTCTTCCTTTAAACTTCTCAGTGTATATACAAAATTAGAGGAATTCCCAACACCATGCTACTCATCTGATCCATAGGGAGAGTCTCAGGAGCTATAGTCTACCATATTGCTAGTCATCTTCGATGTTCTTCTTGCAAGGTGTATCATGTCAGCTAAACCAAATCACAATAAGCCAACATACCTTATTATAGTTCGGGGAGGATATCTTGTATGAAACATCAACAAATTAACATGATAAATGTATAACATAATCATGAAAACATATAGAAACATAACAAATAAGCATATAACCGTGTACCCATCATTCTAGTAGTCTAGTCACCAATGCATGACCATATCAACTACACATACCATAACCTTATGCATGAAAATAACCACTACATTATTATATACTTGACCACATGTGAACATTAACATGCATAATAAATGCATAATCAACCACACACTCATTAACGACACACTCAACAATAACACCATCAATTTTCCATGGAAACATCACTGCAACCATGAATCATACTATACAAATGCAACAAGCATATGGTCCTACAACACAAGAGGCACACATACAACCGACATGGATGCATGGTCAACACACAACCCATCCAGTTTGAGGGGTGAACCATGCTTTGATGCCACTTTGTAACACCCTCCTCCCAAATCTACCCAAGTAACCGACCAACAAGGGTAAACATGTGATGAGAGGCTACTATGATTGGACTCAACCTCCTAGGTGACCTTAAGGAAATGTAATCAACATAAACAAATTATACAAACCTTCCACATCAACTATAGGACCCCTAAGAACCATCCCAACATTTTTGGTAACGAACCCCTGGGCCCCACTAAGGTTTTGGACCACTTGACCTCTGGACACTCCCATGCTATGGGTCTGACAACGTTCAAGAGGCTCTAAACACTCTCATGATAAAGCCTACCAGTGTCCGGGGACTATTTTTCTCAGTGATGTGCCAATGTCCCCAATATTTGAGCCACTTTTTTAGGCCTAGAGCCCATGTCACTACCCAAAATTGAATGACACCTTTAGAACTTAAATATAACAAGGAAACAATGATGCAAATGCAAATACTTGAACAATCCCTTAACCAGACCCTTGCTATCCATGACTAGAATTTCGTCAAATATATCACAAATATGTAACCCACAAGTGTAAACAACAGATGTAAGCATAGGGGTCTCATATCCATCTGAGAATCACTAAGAAGAATTGATGCCTCAACACATTCGCTGCAATTTCATTCATTAGGTCATAGATACATTTTTCATCCATTTACAAGTAAAAACATTATGAGAGCCATGCATAGCTACTGTCATAAAACATATACATAACCAACATAATAACAACAAAAATACCAAGGAAATCACAACCATATGATACACATATAAGCCAATATAATACTCATAGATATACGAGGAGAAATAACCTCATACTGATGATGCAAAATCCAAACCCATGATGGGAATACCACAGTCCACCCGACCATAGAATGGATGAGCCAAATATCTCTTCATCCATTCAACCCCATGCCATATTCCAAGCATGAATGTGGGATCTCATAGAACACATCAAACCAAAACCATCCAGGGCTTCTAGAGGCCAACCACCTTAACCCATCAAATAGTGATTCCACCTCATGGTCGGACATCACAAAACCATCATAAAATTGGTCGCTACCAAGGACTTCCAGGGCTATAGAGTATTTGTTCCAACCAAGGCTTCCAGAATTAGTAACTCAACCCACAAATTATGAGGGTTTCCAGAGTGGTTTTCCAACTAGGGCTTCTAGGACTAGTAACTCAACCAACCAAGGGATTTTAGAATGTTTGTCCAACCAAGGCTTCCAAGACTAGTAACTCAACCCAAGCTATTACAGGGCTTCCAGAGTGTTTGTCCAACTGGGGCTTCTAGGAACTAGTAACTCAACCCAAGATATAGGAAACATGACAAACAACCAGAAAAAAGAGAAATGAATCCACAACACCATGGCTATCCAGGAAATTGCAAGGCTAGGCAAATCCATTGCCAATCTAGGCAATCCTGAATGACAATGATAGATCATGAACAATAAACCACATGCATAGGTCATGCATGCCAAAACTAGTGAGGAAAACATACATTCAACTCAGTACCTGCAAGAAAAACCTACTGTAGCTTCTAATACTGATGTCCTCTTGCACTTTCCTTCTCTTCCTTTGCTTTCTTGCTACAAAAGTCCAAGTATGCCACACCCCCAAGGGTTCTCGAAGAAAACTCTAAGTGTCCAAGAGTATGTGAGAGAGAAAATAGAGAGAGAACTCCAAAACTAAACTAAACGAACAAAAGTCTGTGAATTAATCCTCATAAGCCTTTTTATTAACGAGTCCTCCATTTTCTTCATTTTCCATTATTTTCCTCCATTTTCCTCCTCATATGCAACAGGTGACCTTTCACCTCCTTTGTCTCCTAATTTCCATTATTTTCATAATTAAATGTGCCAAAATTCCATTTTTCCTTTCCAAAGCCTTAACCATTGCCTTTGATAATTTCTTTAGCCATTAATCAACCATAAGTGATCCCCACCACTATGCTTTTTCCCAATATTCAAATTGGAATAAGTGTTCCATCAACCGTGGTTATTATTTTGCCTTTATTAACTTTTATTACATGTAATTTTTACTAGGGTTGTTATTGTTTCATAGTTTAGAGGTGCATGCAAATCATACCACATCTCTCTACTGATTGGCAGTCCAGTGACCTCATCTATGATTTCCTATAATAGTTTCACTTTCAAATTCTTCACCACTGTTGTCCATTATTCAAGTTTTACATAAATTCAAGGGTGCTTTCTTTATCAAAACCTTTGAATTTATTAAAATATCTTGTCCATCAGATGCATCTTAGGATTTATTTTTCTTGTGGTGTCGCCCTTAGCTAGTATGGTTGATATTAGATGGTTTGGCCTCCCATTTTTTTGTTGGTTCTCTTCTTGGAATTTCTCAAAATGGCTAGCTAAAAAATACAAAGTTTTGCATGCATTTTACTTGATTTGTGTAATACAACAAAGGTAAAAATAATCACATTATGGGAAGTTATGTGAGTAATACAACAAGGTATAAGGAAAATAATAGTGTCATAAAATCCCCTCAATAGACTTATTGGCCACCCTAGGCCAATAGTTGAATGATTTGTGGCAAAAATAGAGTAGTGGATTTATGGCAAATGATGAATAAGAATAAATGGTGGCATATGAATTGTCGGATTGGGAATGAGCACATAAAAATGCATAGGGGGTATAATGAATCCAAAGGAGTATAGACATTGTATCTCATTAAGCCTCAAGACTTGAAATAGATATAATGACTTTAAATTTCCTACAACAAATGTAGTGACAAGAAAGGATTAAAGTACATAAACATGGGATAGAAAGTGAGAGTGTGAATAATACAAGCATTACTAACTACATAATGATTTACCTTTTTTCTTAGCAATTTATAATGAAACTTCACTATATAATCAAGTATAAATGACTTCTAAGTGTCCCAATTTTATAATATTCACATATTTTAGGATAAAGAAAAGGTTAAGACATTATAGTTATAAGAAACTTCAAACCATTCTCCGAAAGCCAAAGTATGAAGTTATTTTTTCCTACTTTAGTTATAAGGACAATAGTGGCAGAAAATGGTCAAGGCCTTTCCCAAGGATAGGTGAGAGGGTAAGGTTATTCAATCTAGGCATAATCACTATTAAGGATAATGAGAAATTAAAGGATAATGGAAAATAACAAGTCCCAAGAGACACAAATGTATAAAAGAGAATTTAAAGGTTGCAACATCTGAGACCTGAGGGAACATCGAATTTTAATTAAGGGAACAATAATGGTAATTCGAGGTAAAAAAAAATTGTAAAAAGAAAATAAAAAAGGTTGAAAATCAAACACAAAAACAATCAAACATAAATTTAAAGATAGAAAGAAAAACAAACATAACTATACAATATTTATTTATTTACAAAGATTCATATTTGTATACAAATTGAAACCGAGGAAAATATTTTTTACCCACAAAAACCCCTTACCCCGCAACTAATCTTAGGATGGGATATAGGGTGGTTCTTCATTCCAAAAATAGTCACTATTAAGGCTAACGAGAAATTAAACGATCATAGAAAATAACAAGTCCCAAGAGGCACAAATGTATAAAAGAGAATTTAGAGGTTGTAGCAGCTGAGACTTAAGGGAACAACAATTGTGACTTGAGGGAACAACAATTGTTACTTTAGGGAACAACAATGGTAATTCGAGGTAACAACAATTGTATCTTAAAGTGAAATCAAATAAAAAAGGTGGAAACTCAAACACAAAAACAATCAAACAACAAATTAAATATAGAAATCAAAACAAACATAATTATACAATATTTATTTATTTACAAAGATTCATATTTATATACAAATTAAAACCAAGGAAAAGAATTTTTACCTGATGACAGGTAAGGAGGCATCCTTGGGTACCTACAACTTCCAAATCTTTGTCATGTATAATTCTGTCGAGAAAAGACTCTTTGGTAAGTGGTTAGTGATATAAATACAATTGATGACCAGTTGAAAGAAAAGACACACCAGATCCATTGATTATAATTGGGCGTACCATTCCATTATCATATATCTCATCAACCTCATAGGGGCCTAACCACTTGGTTTGTAATTTTCTTGAAAAATATTGGAATCTCAAGTTGTAGAGTAATGCGCAGTCACCTTTCTGAAAGGTTTTATTTTTAATGAATTAATCATGCCACCTAGCTATTTATTATTGTATTATAGAGGTTTGTTGAAGAGTAGACATGCACATCTCATCTAGTTCGTTTATCTGGTCTAGGCATTGTTTCTGTGCTTTTGAGAGGTTCAATCAGACTTCTCGGGTTGTTCAAAGAGTCTTAATCTCAAATTCTATTATGAAAATGGGGATTTTACCATACACAAGCATATAGGGTAAAAACCTTGTGGTATTATGCCAAGTGGTGCGATAAGCCCATAGGGCTTCAGGGAGCCTCTTCTAACACTTTATTTGTGCTTTCAACCTACCCATTCTCTTGAGGATGGTAGGGAAATGTGATCCTGTGCTTAGTACCATGATTTTGTAATGTTGTTGAAACCTTGTGGGCAATTAATTGTGTTCCCCCATCAATAACAATTTTTCAAGGAAAGCCATATCGAATGAAGAATTCCAATAAAAAATATTTGACCACCTCTTTTTTAGCCCTAAGAAGAGCCTTCGCCTCTACCCATTTGGTAACATAATTGTTGCAAACCAAAATATAGGACTTTTAATTTGATGGAGGATTAATAGGGCCCATGAAATCCATCTCCCATTTCTCGAATGGTTCTACTACTAGTTGTGTTTGGAGAAACATTTCATCAAGTTGAATGGGATGTCCCATTTTTTGACAACTATCACAACTCCCAACATGTTTTTTTGCATCTTTAGACATTGTGGGCTAGAAATAACCCATTTATAATACCTTATGCCTTGTTCTTTTATCAAGAAAATGGCCTCCACAAGTCTCATCATGACAAGATTTAAGAATATTGTAAATTTCATCCTCACTTATGCATCATGGATTTGGAGATCCATGCCTGTGTAGAAAAGGTAGTCATCGATCCAAGAAAATCGAGAACCATGCTCAATTAGTTTATTTTTCCCTTAAGGGGACAAATGTGAAGGTAACTTTCCTGCTACCAAATAATTGGTAATGTTTGCGTACCATGGTGCTTTAAGGGATACTGCAAACAAGTGCTCTTCTGGAAACTGATCTTTGACAGGGGAAGAGTCATTTGGAAGTGGAATCCTCGATACAAAATCTGCAATGACATTCTCATTCCCTAGTATGTCCTTGAAAGTAATATCGAAATCCTACAACAAAAGTAACCATTTGGTCACTCTTGTTGAATTTCCATGATCTTGGGTCTAGGATAGAATATGAGAATTTCTAATGCTACCAATCAAAGAATCTTAACAAATCTACTTTGCACAACGGAACAATATAAAGTAATAAGTCACACATGCATAAGTGTAGACAACTTTTTACAAATTTAAACCCAACTTCATCAACATATAATACAACTATCTAGGGATCCCTATAAGGGATAATGACCCTCAATTATATACAAGTACAAGAATACAAGATACATTGATAATATCGTTGCAGTATCTATGTCATATCTCGTCCTATCAGTCCTTTGCTTCCGTTTTTCTCTCTAGCTGCCCCTTAGTCCATCAAAGGATAACACATAGAGTCTCTAGGAGGGCTTCCACTTATTACAGCTGCAAGTCACTTCTGCTACAATAAACACGGGTTGATCCAATCTGATCTTCTAGGCTGGCCAACAACTGAGCTCCAATCTTCCAATCTAGTAGCTTCTTTCGTCCATCAAAAAGCTACATTAGGCTCAATTCTTCACCCAAACTTCAACTGTCAAGATCTCATTATGATTGCTTGTGAAGGGATACTTTGGTCACTTTTTTGTTTCCCTCCACCAACCACTAAGTCCCCAATACCTCAACTGTGAAATGTTATCCAAGGAAATGCTTCTAGCCACCACATTAGGCCTTCTAATTGGCTCCCATAGGCTAATATGAATTATGTCCACACTAGGATAGCCTTCCACCTAGCATCAAATCAACATTAGATAATCAACCAACCATACCTTGAATGATCTCTAAATTGGTGTAGACTACTTTAGATGAGGTTGTCTGGTTAGGGCATCCAACAACTACCTGTCATCCCACTTTTATACCCTTAATTTTCCTCCTACAACTACGACCTAGTCCCTCCTCCTTGATGTTATCAAACGTTGAGTTGTAAGGGTTGATTCATGCCACTATTTATATAACAACTCATTGTTCATTAAGGAACAAACCTCAACCTCCCTATGTAGACTCTTGTACCCAACCGCAAACCTAAATAGAGATGACAATGCCAGAAACTTACATGTACTCATCTTAGACTTGTCCCTTGAGGTTTCATCCTACTTCTATTCCCTCTCGACCCTTGAAGAAGCACCAAATTAGAACCAAATAACTTCCTTTCTCCAACTTCGGCCTCCTTCCTAAAATGCCCTACCTTAGGTGATTATCTCTTATGGTTTGATGCACATTGGATGCCTAGAAATGATCTCCTCTCCTTCTATTTATACAAAAAAATAAGGGCTCAACGAATCTATGAAGAGACATGTCTTTTGGACTAATTCACCCCAAGCCTATGTGACTTGACTGTCCAAAAATTCATTGTCAACTTCAAAAATTCATAACTCATCTTCTACAACTCAGATTTCGACTATTCTCGTTGTCTTTGATTCTCCTATCCATCCTCCATCATATCCATCCATCACATATATAAAATGGCTAATGGTTTTGGCCCAAACACTGATGGGTGCAAAACCCCAACCTTGGGTTCCAAGACCACAAGTGACTCTTGTGGTGCTTCACCCTACCAACCCCGAACAATAGGGCTTGGAGTACCTCCCAAGCTACTAAAAAATCAACAACTCTACCACTGGTAATAGGTTTTTTATCTAAATATGTAATGGCAGAGTGATATGTATGCAAAAAACAGGGTAACCTGCGATATAATGACGAAATTTTTTAGCTGCATAAAAAATAACTAAAAAACGTTTCTCTGTCACGATGTAATTTAATTTTGTTGGTGTTAAGTTTTTGTTGATGTAGTAAATAGAATAAGGCTTTTGTATTCCTCATGTCCAAGTAATACTCCTATAGTTGTGTTCGATGCATCTGGAGATATATGAAATGGAAGTTTCTAATTATGACCTCTTAACATTGGTGCTGTGGAAAACAATTTTTTTAAATATGAAAAAATAACATCATATTTATGAGTCAATGCAAATTATATATTCCCTGTTAATGAATACAATGGTGTTGCAACTTTTGAAAAATTTGCTATCAATCTCCGGTAATAACCAACATAACCAAGGAAGCTACGTAACTCCTTTTTTGTTTTCGAAGTGGGAATTTTGAGGATTACCTCTATTTTTGCTAGATCCACTTGAATGCCTTCAACATAAATGAAATGTCCCAAAACCACTCCTTCTGTCATTAACATATGACATTCTTCATTGCTGAGACATAGCTTAGCTATGATACATCTGACGATAACTTTTTCCAAATTATCAAGGGATTCATCAAAATCATCAAGATAGGGTGTAAAGTTATCCATATAAATCTCAAGTCCATCATTGACTAAATCAAAGAATATGCCTAAAAACTCCCTTTGAAAAGTTGCAAGCACATTTTAAAGACCAAATGGGAGATCTCTATATGGGAACATTCCCCATGGGCATGCAAATGTGGTTTTATCTTGGTGTTTGGGGGAAATCTAGATCTAGCTATACATATTGAAACCATCTAAAAAAGAAAAATATTTCTTTCTAGACAGGGTGTCAAGAACTTGGTCAATAAATGGGAGAGGGAAGTTGTCTTTTTGGGTAGCTTTGTTTAATTCCCTGTAATCTACACAGATTCGCCATTTCCCATTTTTCTTAGGGATGGCAACGAGTGGTGATACCCATTGACCATCTGATATGGGATAGATAAAATTGGGTAGAAATGTGAAGTTGGCTTATACTTCTATGAGAATTGGTAGCGGAAAATTCATCGTCACACTTTTTTGGCATAACTATTATATTTTTTGGCTGAAGTTTTTTTGTTTTTTGTTTTTTTGTTTGTTTGTTTTTTTTGTTTTTGTTTTTATTTTTGTGTTTGTTTTTTGTTTTGTTTTGTTTTGTTTTTTTGTTTGTTTGTCGTTGTTGTTGTTGTTTGTTTGTTTGTTTGTTTTTGTTTTGTTTTTGGTGAGTTAGTTTTTCGACCGAAATATTTTTTCAGCCAATTGTATCATTTAGTTCAACCGAAAAACTGTTTATATATATATGGGCCATGAGCCCGTTTCAAATTTTCACTGTGTTTTTCTCCGCCTAAACGTTGTCTGCGCAATATTGTGTTTTTCTCCGTTGAACGTTGTTTGTGAAGTGTTGAACATTGTATGCGCTCGATGTTGGAGGAGTTCGACGCACTGTGAATGGCTCAAGTTGATGTTTTGCAGGTTATTTTGATGTCTAGTAGATCACGTTGATGTATAGTTTTCTCTCAAACTTGTTATTTTTTTTTTTTTTGGATTTGTAGGTCTGCTCGGTGTTGGAGGAGTTCAACACCAAGGATGTAATGTCCTAAATGGGATATTTTGCTAATTTTGCAGAAATCTAGCTTAACCAAAATTTCTCCATAAAATAACCATTTAAATAATATAAGATTGCCATGTAAAATAGAACAAATAGAGTACATGCAATTCAATAACATGATAAGCATAAATAATCTCATCTTTTATTATAATAGAAACTAGGGTTTACATGTTGATACAATAAAATAGCTGAGATGGAAAATTGGCCTCAAGAATTTGCTCCAATATCGTGTTGGCCCTCCAAACTTAATTGAAATGTCATTGTTGAGCTCTCCTGTGAATTCTGGATGAGTTCACGAAGGGGAGATGGGTACCCGCCCAATCTCACTAAATCACCTAAGGGTTTCCATCCTAGGGGCCAGGGCTACTGCTGAAGTCGAGAACTAGGTTCTCAACCTCTCATAAGAAGAGATATCAAATCCAAGATCTCCTCTAATGGCCTTCTCCTCCTCTTTTTATAGATATGATGGACCCCTCTAGAACCTCCCATTCTATGATTATTTTCATCATTGAGCACTCTTCCCTCTTTTTAGTTCAATTAAAATATTCTTTTTAATGTGGCAAAATGGTAAATTGGCCACCACGCCTCCTTAGGTAATTGAAATTAACTTTTAACCATTCCACCCTGCATATCTTCTCATTCCGGTTCCAACGCGCTATTACACTAAGTTGTTCTATTAAGTATTCTTATCGGAATGCCACCTTAAGTGTAATTAACTGAGTTAGGCCCAATAATAACCTTGTTTTTCAAAAGTTGTCAGAATGCAACATAATAAAAGACAAGTTATGTAGATGATGGAATACGACAAGCGAATGTGACTGGATCCCATAGAAACTCCTCAAAACCCCATGAAACATCTCCAAATGCCCTTGGGCCCGCTGATGAAGTAAAACTGCACCTGTGACTTATTTGCCTCCAACCCTGAAAGTCCATCCTAACCCTGCAATGAGGAACACTAGAAAAAGGAACATTAAAAATCCTCCTACCCCAAGATTTCTTGCCCTCAAGCAATCAAAACATGTGGAGCAATCTGGTGTTCCAATGCAACTGAGACCTAATTCTTGGATCCCATACGAACAACTGGGTGATGTGCTGCCTCTGTGTCAACCCACCATGAACAAACTTCTCAATGCCTAGATCCTAGACCATCCCTTGACTGAATCTATCATTAACCAATCCTCCTATACCCCAATTCCCTCAAGAACAAGTATCAATGTTGCATGGTTCCTACTATGCTATAACTCCAACCATGAGTTTTTCTCCATCCACCATGTACCAACTCATCACCTCTCTCCAATCTAACCCTTGGCATAGACTAAGGTTAATCTCACCATGTTGATGCTATCTTGAAATAATGATGAGAGGCCAACCTACATCCCGTTTCCAACTGTAGCATGTAGTATCCCTCACATCTAAGGGCTTCTACAGTGCAATGCTCATGTCTAAAAATGATACTCCATCAATAGGGACCCATCTCATGGTCTCTTGCCAATTCATTGCATGGACACCTGTGTAAGAAACAAGTATGCTAGGATGATATTGGTCCCTACTCAACTCAGGATGCTATATCTGGTAAATCAGCAAGATATGTCTAAGGAAACCTGCCCCTCTCTCTATAATAAGAAAAAGTGGGCAAGAAGTGCTACAAGCCTTGTCTATGTATTCCTAGAGAGGGATGTGGCCTGGAAATACTACAACTCTACTAGCTGCCATTGCACCTATCTGCACCACTTCAATGGGTAGGCCCAAATATGGATGCACCACCATCTCCAATAGTTCCTCCCTCCTCTGATTGGGAACTCCATGCTCCTACCATCTACTAGCCTCCTGCAAAACCACCCTGTTAGCCTCCAACACCTCTTGAGGAAAAGTGTCTGCAAATAATGCCACCATGTTAGATATCTATATATATGTCTACTCCTCATCAATGACTGACCCCAAGGGTGGCTTATCATTCTCCTCCATCAAGGGCTCAATATGAACCTCCAACTGGCTCTCCCTAGAAGGCTCATCATGCATACTGTGCACATCATCCTCCTTGGCTGACTCATGATCCACCATATGTTGTTAATGTTGAATCATCATTGGTTACTCATCATCTCGAATGTCTTCCATAGTGTCCACTAACTTCTCACCATACACACTCAAATATAAATTTGGCCTGCTGTCAATAACTCCACATGACTCATGCTCCTCAGAGGCATCCTCATATGACCCTGTGGAATCATCCAAAGAAGAATCTTCACCCTAAAAGTAAAAAAGAAACTCCTCCTTCTCTACCTTTATCATCTCCTCAGTTTCACCCAAGCATGAGTGATCAAGTTCCCAAGGTCCCTTGCAGATGAAACAAAGTCCCTTCCTCCTCAGTTTATTCTTGCTACATGATCCACCAAAACTAAGCAGCTCCTCCCTAGTCAATTGTATTATGAAAAACTCAATGTTATGCTCAGCCAATCTTTCAGCTAGTTCATAAGCAGCATATGAGACCAATTGTTATCTCCTCCAAATGGTCAACATCTAGTTTGCAACTCCTTGCAAATAACATCATGACCTCCCATACATGAAGACAAAATGGATTGCATATGTGTTATGACCATCTGAGGATGATGTTTCCTAATTATAAAGAAGCATTGAAACATCTAATGAATCAAGCCATCACACCCCAGATCAAACATGATTTCATATGGTCTAACTATAACGATGATTCATAAAATCTCAAGCTTCTTCCCAGAGGTAGAGCTTGCACTATTGTCCAAGTCTTGGAAAGTCTCTACTATCTGTCTGAAAACTCTTCTCATAACATCATCAGTGTAAGGAGCCACACGGGCAGTTAGTCTCATGATGTTACTGAGACAAGATGCAACTGAAAGTATAACCCCTTCACAAGGTTCCTCTAAGAACTTGTGTTGTATGAGAGCAAGCATAGCTGGTTTTAGCACCCAAATTAGTTTTTCCCTTCTAATTGGTTCACTTTGGAAAGGAGTGCATCTAGTTCATCTAGTTTGAAAAGGACTTTCCATGTGACCTTCATGTGTTTCAAATATGTCCCAAGTTTAAATATTTTGTGTCCCAACTCATGCTCCTTTTATGGCTGCTCTTGCTGTAGAAAATTGAGTGTCTCTTGAAGGTTTCATCCATGTTTTAGCCAAATAATGAAAAGTACATCAATCTGATTTATGACTGACTCTGACAGTGATAATACTTGACTTAGTAGTGTGTTCAAAATAGATTTTATATTAGGCCTAGAAATTAATACATTGTTATTGACAATACGAAGAGAGTGCCAACTTCAACAAAATTTTCTCAACTTCAAGTTTGAATACACAGTGAGAAAATAAGAGTGATTAAATATGGTTTGGATATCATCCATAAATCCACAAATATCAGTCCTAAAAATAGTGAGAGAACAACTTCTAGGCACAGGTACTCAGGGTGACTCTACAACCCATGCTCAAGAGTTAATTATGGTAGTATTTGTAAGTGAAAATAAACCCACACTGTATCTGTTGCAGCCAATTGACCAGAGCTTTTCCCTCTTTCTAGAAGCTATGTAGTCCTCCCATAAATATGCTAGGAAAAACTTCATTGTATTTCTTGAGTTAATGGTTTTCTCACCCATTCAAGAGCTTTATCAAACACTTTTGCAATCTACTATAGGTGTGAATTTGTTTTTTCCATGGAAAAATTGTAACTTTGTATTAATTATAAAAAGTTACATATGTAGATGCACATAGTGCATTCCCAAGCCGCACCACTGAAAAATATGGTGCCCATAAAATCAGAGCCAAAAAAAACTAAAAACTAAAAAATAAAAAATAAAGTTGGGGCTAAGCAAAAAGTATTAGTCACCCTTTTCTCCCTTTCTTCTTTTCTACTTTTCACCATCCTCCTTAAACATGAGTGGTTGTTGCAATAATTAGGTTATTCTCTTATTTCTGCCTTAGACGTTCCTTATCTGAGTCTGAACTCCCAAATGTATAAGGATGCTTGAATCCTGCTATCTCCTTCTCCTTCGACTTTTCTTCGCCTAAGTGACCTTCTTCTCTTGGATTTTGCGTAGCTGATCCCCCTGTTCCATGCCGAATCAATTCTTCATTCACTTAAGATGTCTGTGGATTTCGGATTTCCTCAGTGCTTGGGGGTCCCAATTCCTCCTCTTCCTTTTCTTTGTCGAGTTGTGGTATTGGGAAATGCCATCCCTTTGGCTTTTTGACAGGTTTGTTTTTCCCCTTGGGATATTTCTTTGCCAAAGGATATGTGGTTTGTAGATGTCTAGCTTGAAGACAAAAAAGACATCTAAATGTATTCTTCTCATAATCTAAGAACTGGGTCCAGCTCTGGTTGTTGTGCGTCAAAAGGATACGATAAGGTAGTCCTTTATTGACGTCTACCTCAACACATATCATGGAAAAAGTATAAATTTCTTCTTCAGTTTTGTTTATCCATCTTGATATATCTACCCAACATGTTTCTGATTCCTTCAAGTACTTTTAGGTTCCAGAAGTGAAGAGGTAGGTTATGCAATCTTACCCAGACCGATATTTTGGAGACCATCATTCTGTTAGCATCAAAATTTGGGAATCATGGGGTGATAAATAATCTTGCATTTCCACAGAACCAAAGACCCTCATGTAAAACATGATCTTTGATATATGATGATTCAAATTTTACTATGAAGAAACCCTTTGAGCATAAGTGAATCTCACAGTTTACTATCTAGTTCATAAAGATACACTAGTAAAGATTCATAAGTTTTGGCTCGAAACTGTTGAACCTGAAAATGATTGCATGGGATTGATATGTTGTACACACATTATTGATCTCTACTAGATCTACTATCATTTCTGGAATATCATTCATCTTCTCTACAATATAGGTCTCGTGAATATTGAGGGTTTGTTCAGGCTTACCTGATGTTGTAGCCTTTCCTTTGAGGGTGTGTTTGAATGACATAGATCTGTTGGTTTGTCATTTGGCTAACCTTGAGCCCTTGAAGACATTAGATCCTACAGAACTCCCCACAACCTCAGGTTAATGATGATCGAGGAATTTTTTTCTATGCCATAGTCTTGTAAGCGACTTTAATCCTGCATGGATATGGCCGCATAAATTAGGCTTTGCAGTTCCACTAGGATACCCATTTTTTTTGTAAATCGCCAATTTTAGATCTCTCATCGATGAATAATTTCAAATCCATGGGATGATCAATCTTCCTATTGGGGTTTGTGAAAAAATTTAGAAATCCCTTGTCCCAATAGAGAGATCTTCCAAATCTGGGCTTCCAGAGTAGAAAATAGCCAAAGAACCCTTCCATTTGTTGCAAAACATTTTTGCCTAGGGGATTATCTTCCCCTACCATATCCCATCCTTGATCGTCTCTGCATGCTTTGTTCCTTGTGAAAATATGATACCCCAGTTGTCATGGGGCTCGAGAAACCAGATAAATATCAAATCGCTGCAAGATAAAAGGTCAATGAGGCCTCCATTCGCAAATGTTTTCAGCAACATGCAGTCGATCAGTCCCATGATCGCATGTTGATTCTCATTGGGATCTATGGCCACCATCTTTATGATCCTTGACAAGTCAACTGCAACAAAACTAATCAGACGAGCTTGCATCTCCTCATCTTCTGATCCATCATCTTGGACTTCCAAATCGATGAAGGTGGAGGACAACTTGGGGAAAAATTAAGGAAAGGAAAGGCAAGCAACCATCTGAGAAGAAAGACCATTGAGGGTGCCGTAGAGGGCATATATCCATGCCCACTGTTCTGTCTCACAGTGGGGAAAGAGGTCTCCATCGTGCCATAGACAGGATGGGAGCCCGTTTCATCCATGGAAATGAAAGGAATGATTATCCCCCATGGCAGACCGCCCTTCTCCTCTACTTCTACCTCACTTAGGAACCTCAATACGTTCGTCCTCACAACCATCCTTTTGCAATTCGTTAGGTTCTTAGGTGTGAGTTTGTTATTTGTTTTAAAATGTGATATTATAAACAAATTTACTAATATTTAACCCATTCCAACACTTTCCAACGCTATAACATATATATCTCCTTTCTAACTTCAACAATAATTAAAAATATTAGTTATTCAAAATAATGGATCAGGAATAGAAACTAGAAACCCTTTGAGCTCTGGTCATGAATTATCAACCTTGGTGACATCTCCAATTAAGCTACAAGTGACCATATGATGCATGAGAAACATAAGTTTCCTGGGAATGAACATGCACAACCACAGTCTTTGCTAAAATTCTATGTGGACGAACTTAGCCTTGGACCATTGTTCCTTATGGCACATATCAAGTGTAGATGGACCCACTGGTTTTCCTTATACGCACAACAAGAGGAATGACTGGTATATGATCAACCCACACTCAATTCAATGTAACTTCTAAAGAACACATGCTAGTGAAGAAATATGGTTCATCTCTACACACACACACACATATATACTAGTTCAGTCACCTTTCAGATGCACCAGCAAACAAAGGTATGGCTCACGACCTCAACCGATAAGGGAAATCAACTACTCCAGTTCCAACTATGTCCTCCAACTAGGGACAATCATACAACCTTCAATACTACATGAAGGCAATCCTCCATTTAATAGAAAATAAATTAATTCCGATTAAAGATGAAGCTCGTCCCTTTTCTGTCAATGCAACTCATCCCTTTGAGTATGAAATCTCAACCAATAGAAAGGAAAGGAAAAAAATGATAGCTTGACTTTGGGCTCAGTTAGAATTGTAACAAGAGGGAACATGCCCCCTTCCAACAACAACTCAACTTCAACAACACAATTAAAATTGACCCACAACTCAGTTTATATGCTGACGTCCAGGCAATCTGGTGCTCCTGTCGATTTGATGTAATTCAAACCTTAGAGTTTCCAAATATTTTCATGTCTCCATGCCTTCAAACATAATGTGACCAAGGTTAACACTGGCTTGAAATCTCCAAATCAATTGAGAACTTCCACAACTTGGCCGCTTGGCTTGACGTCCCCCAAAAAAATTGACTTTTAACCAAATTTGGCCATTTTACTAATCTGACAGCTTCCTTTCCAGCGCTAATTTGGCTTCAATTTGGTGGCTCTCACAAATAAGTTTCAAAATAGATGTAGCCTCTTTATTAGTCAATAATTCATCTCCATGATTTTACAAGAGTCGACCCCTTTGATTAAAATAAATTTCACCGTTGCCTTCCCTTAAGAAAAAATAATTTTCCTAAAATTTTGTCGCACAATTATTAACTACAAGAAAATTTTGATAGAAAAAATTATAGAATGGTTAGGACAATTTCTTCCAAAATTGTCAAAGAAACAAGCAAATTGGAGAATTCGACATTTTGTGAAATTACTGCAAATAATCTTGAAACTCTTGAACCATAATAACAATCATTGAAAAAATCACACGCTGAGCCAAGACCAAGGCTTTGATACCACTCTAATGTCTCAAATGGGATATTTTACTAATTTTGAAAAAATCTAACTTAACCAAAATTTCTCCATAAAATAACCATTCAATTAACAGAAGATTTCCATGTTAAATAGAACAAATAGAGTGCATGCAATTCAATAACACGATAAGTAGAAATAATCTGAACTTTTACTATAATAGAAACTGGGGATTACATGTTGATACAATAAAATAACTGAGATGGAAAAATGGCCTCAAGAATATGCTCCAATGTTGTGTTGACCCTCCAAAACTCAACTGAAATGTCACTGTTGAGCTCTCTTGTGAATTCTAGATGAATTCACCAAGGGGATATGGTTACCTACCCAATCTCATTGAATCACCTGAGGGTTTCCATCCTAGGGCTACTGCTGAAGTAGAGGACCAAGTTCTCAACCTATTATACAAGAAGAAATATCAAATTGAAGATCTCCTCCAATGGTCTCCTCCTCCTCATTTTATAGATTTGATGGACCCCTTTGGAACCTCCCATTTTATGATTATTTTAATCATTGAACAATGTTTGCTCATTTTATTTCAATTAAAATATGCTTTTTAATGTGGGAAAAGGGTAAATTGTCCACCATGTCTCCTTAGGTCACTGAAAATCACTTCTAACCATTCAATCATATATATCTTCTCATTCCAGTTCCATTGAGCTATTACTCTAGGGTGTTTTTTCAAGTATTCCTCTTAGAATTCCACCTTAAGAGTAATTAACTGAGTTAGGCACAATAATAACCCTATTTTTCGAAAATTTTCGGAATGCGACAGAACAAAAGACAAGTTATGCAAATGATGGAATATGCCAAGCGAATGTCATTGGATCCCATATAAACTCCTCAAAACCCCATGAAACATCTCCAAAATCCCTGGGCTCACTGATGAAGTAAACCTGCACCTCTGACCTGTTTGTCTCCAACCCTGAAAGTCCATCCTAACCATGCCATGAGGAACACTAGAAATAAACATTACAAAGGAGTTCGACACACTGTGAACATCTCAGGTCAGGTTGATGCTTTGCAGGTTACGTTGACGTTTAACAGGTCATGTTGATGTATATTTTTCATTGAAAATTGTTTAATTTTGTTTTGATCTTACAGGTCTAATCGATGCTGGAAAAGCTCAGTGCTAGAGGGGTTCAACTTTGGATGAGTTCAATGCCAAGGAGTTCGTCTCTAGACAAGTTCAACGCTAGCTGGAGGTAGGAACTCTGACTTATTTCCCCATCTAATCAACCCATCTTGATTGCAAAAATAAGTTTATGTAAAAAATGGTCCTCTTCTGTTAAAAATTGTTCATATTAATGCAACAAAACCTATTCATTATATTATATATATAACCTTATGTTTTATGGAAACTCTAAACGTTAAAAAAAAGTTCATTAAGTTCATATAATGCATTAGACACTGTTCATATATTAATATATATATATATAATATATAATATATATATATATATATATATATTATATATATATATATATATATATTATATATATATATATATAATGTTTTATATATTAATGTTTTACTAAACAAATTATATTAAACAAGAACCATAACAAAATGGTAAACTTAACCATGTAGAAAAATCTAAATGTATTAAGGTTTTGCAGAGAGGGGATGGATTGTAGCACTTAGACATTACATTGAATACACAAATAATTCAAATAATAGCAAATCGGTTTTGAAAAACTGATCTATTCCAATTGCAACATAATTTCTATAAAAAGTGTGCTCAAACTAATCAAGCAATAATGACAATTGTTAGTACTTACAACCAAAAAATTACTTATCAGACATCAGAGCATGTTGATGTACGAACATAGGATAAGATAAGACTTGCATTACACTCCATGAGAAACAAGAAATTCTAAGCGAGAGAAATCAAGAAAAGTTCAATTATAAAATAGCCTCAATTATAAAGTTAAATTGGTAAAGTTGCTTCTTTAAAGTTTCTCTTACAAACTAGAATGAATGAGATTTTATATTCGATATTTTCTATATTTACAAAATAGCCGCAATTAGTTTTCCTTTCAATGTTAAAAATATAAATACATTTTTTTAAGAAAATTACTTTTTATTTAAATTAGTGAAAAAGTTGTGGCATCAACTAATATCAGTGGAAGAACTCATGATTTATCTCGAGCATTTGAGTAGAAGAACTATATGTAGGTTGCATTATGCTACTCCAAATTATTATAAATCATCAGATTTTGTTTCTTATTGATTTCAACTCTATCATCAATCTAATTCAATTTAATATTACATATATTCACCTCTATTAAAATGTTATTTTCAGCTCTTTTCCCCTTCAAATATTCCATAGATAAGTGATATATATTCACCTCTTTTCCCTTATTTTATTATATTTATTTAAGTGATAAGCCTTAAGCGATCATTGATATTTAAGTGGTAGGATCACTAGCATGAAGTGACACAATTGGATATTTATGTGATAAGCCATACTAACTCTCCAATTCACACTATTTCTTATTCACTTGTCCTATCCATGAATAACATCCAATATGTAGAAATCTTGGTTGATGTTTTAATCCATGGATGTAGGAAAATACGCCAACGATCTTATGCTTATGAAAACTATAATGTTTTTTTTTTTAATCTTAATATTGTATATAAATATAGGATTTATGGATGTCAGTGTACTTAGTGGCATGATAAAAAATCAACCCTTATTGCCTATAGCAAAATAATTGATGACTTTATATTGAAGAATGAAAACATATGTTGTTTTTTTTTCATTTGAAGGATATATATATACATATTATTATATAATAATTTAATGATATATATACACATACACATACACATTACACATACACATACACATACACATTACACATACACATACACGAACACATACCATACACATACACAATACACATACACATACACATACACATAACACATACAATATACATACATACATACAATACATACATACAATACATACATAACATACACATACATACATACATACATACAACATACATACATACATACATACATACATACATCATACATACATACATACATACATACATACATACATACATACATAACATATATATATATATATATAGATATAATATATAAATATATATATAATATATATATATATATATGTGGATGTTAGTGTACTTAGAGGCATGATCAACAATCAACCCTTATTGCCTCATAGCAAGGCATTGAATGACTTATATAGAAGATGAAAGACCTTACAAATTAATTGTTTATTGATTTTAATGTGGGTATAAACTTTTTAAATGTGACAATTTATGCAACAAAATCATACATAACATGATGGAAAATATCCATTGATAGGTTAACCTTCGGTATAGTATAGTCCAAACTTGATAAACATGACAATATATATGTAATTTCAAGGATTGGTATTCTCATGATAAGTAAAAGATTCATTGAATAGTGAAGGAATCTCATTAGGCATGGAAGTACTAATAATTATTTGAATGTTATTCTTATGCATTCCAACATGAGAACATTTGTTAAGATGTTTTCCAAATTGCATTGATTTGTAAACTACCATTATTATTCTACTGGGGTAGTTCATCACAATGGATCCTATAATATTCCATCATTCCATCACTATATATATATATATATATATTTCATAATTCTCCCATAATCTAAGGCATTTGCAAAAGCAAATATGTTATTCATTTTATTGAATTTGTTATTTATAGGGATTAGAAAACCCATTAAACATGGGTGAAAAGTGGACATTATGCATAGAATTTGCTTGTTACCCCAATCTAGGACAAGCCGTAATTACTTATGTGCTATACAATATTGCGACGAACAAAGTCTTACAAAGGAAAAATAATGTACCTAGAAGGACAACAAATAATGAAGCATATTATATTGCACTGATAGAAGGCTTAGGAACAACTAGGGAGTATGGATCTAATGGAATTGTAGTATTCACCAATTCTAAACTTGTGTGCAACCAGATGAAAGATGTTTACCAAGTCAAAAAGGAGAAGTTAAAACAACTGCATCGAGAAGCAAAAAATATTGCTAGTCAATTTCAATCATTAAGCATAAGATATTGTGCAAATGTTAATAGGATTTCTAGTGATCTATTACATGGGGCAACGGAAATTTGAAATTTGTGTGTAAAAGATGAATTGGTGTCAAGAATATCTCCATAAAAATTTATTGATGGACATTGTAAGATATCTTTGATATATGTGTGTTTTTTTAGTTATAAATGTGGTATTTGTAATGACCATGTGTTTCTTTCAATATTATACTAAGTGTGCCCCCACTATGTAAGCACAACTTGGTGAATTTGACATGTTTTAGAAAAAAATGTATTTAATTCTCAAAACTTGCACTACAACATTTGTGTTTTTAGTGTTGAGTATATTTGAAATGAAGAATTTACACCAAATAATTTTGAAGAAACCCTTGGGCAACTACATTTATTGGTCTTATCAATTTTCTGAATACTTGATCTTTTTAAATAGCATTTTTAAATGCACAATGTAACTTGGGGTTGTTATATATATATATATATATATATATATATATATATAATATATGGATCAATGGCTTGGATCATCACATGAGTAGTTACCACCTGATTCTTTGACGCGTAAATGAGATATAGCATCAATTGAGTCTCATGCATTGACTAGAGGGTGACTTTGTATGCATGCCTATGAGAGTGGTCATGGATCGAGGAGAGTATCGGATGAATCAAGGGAGGGCCATCATTTGTTACATCATGATCGTGGTATATATATGTTTAAGTGCAAGTTCTTAAATTATGTTTGTGGAATCCTATGTACATACATATTGAATTGATTTTTTTTCAATTTAGTTGTATTAATTTATAATAAATTACAACATTTTTAGGAGCATCTTTCACTAGGTCAAAGAGAGTATCAGATCAATCAATGGAGGGCCATCGTTCACATCATCATGGTATGGTATATATATGTTTATGTGCATTTAATTAAATGATGAAAAGGTAGAATAATATGTATATGTACATATATTATTTATGTCATTTAACTTAATTAATTTATTAGAATTTCTATTTTTTTTAGAAGCATCTCTCACTATGTCATCGCGTGAGGGTGGTAAAAATTCTCTCGATGGTCAACAAGATCAATCAACTCATGTACTTGGACATGATGGTGCTCAACCATCTCCAGGTGGTCATGAATCTCAATCAGATCATCATGATCCTCATCATTTTGGTAAATTATATAATTATTTCTTTTATGTTAAAACAAATTTGTACATGTAAATTAATGGTATGTACATATATGTGTACATTTCTATCTTGCATGTATATAAATACATTCACATGTTTTTATATTTATGTAATTAAATATTAAAGCAAGGGGTGAAAATGTTGATCGAACTAAATGTAGGCAAAACAAGGCAATTCAAGAAGAAGACCATACGCCAACTACCACATTTCCAACTGATATTCCTAATGAGCTTGCTCAGGAAACAAATGTCCAAAATGTATGTTACAGATGTACATAAATCATTATTCAAAATTGAAGAAATATCTTGCGAGTTTGGAGCTCCCTGCAAAGAGTCGACAAATCTTAGAAATAGTTGTGTACTCTCTAAGTTGATTTCTTGATATTTACAAGAACCTTGGATCAAACACTGATTTCTTTATAGATATGATGAGGTGTAGAAAGGAAATAGTGATGGGTTCCCATAAATGGAACGAAGCAAGTAGAAGGGTTGCAAAAACACATGGAAAATCTATGTTTAATTTCAAATAAGGGTTGAAAATAAAGATGCTCAAGGTGTAATATTTCAAGCACCTTGATATAGCCCACCATTTCTATGATAGGTTCCTTGCAGCGTATGGCAAGTTGCCATGGAATGGCGAGGTTCCACATTATTTTGAAAATTTATTTTTTACAAAATTATTTTTGGGTATGAGACCTGATTATACTGACCTTCCATCTGAATTTTATGATATTGGGAAAGGTCGTACATATAAACATAAGGGGGCATTAAGGGATAGTAATTTTCCTCGTCATTTTCCACCTTTGGTACCTCAACCTCCATGTCTAGTAAATTTGCGGTCGGAGATAGATGCGACTTCTCAGATTGGTCGATAAGCAAGGGATGTCATTATAGACAACATACATACTACTTTAACTGGAATTGATGTTTGTATAAATCGATAGTGCATGAGATGGTGCACATGCTAATTTTGTATATAAATTAGATGAGGAGATAGATAATATGAATATTGAAGAGGGTAAACCATATGCAAAGGGTTGTCAAGATGGTTGGCAAGACCTAATTGGTCATGAGGAAGAGGGGATGGGATCTGTATGTGTTAATGTTTAGGGTGGATATTTTAATGTAATTTAATGTATGTGTTAATGTTGATTCAGATACATTTTGTAAAAAAATTCAGATATAATCTAGCACAAATGTATCATATGTTCACCATTTCTAGTTAAGTTGTTTTTTGAACGAAAATTTAGATAATATCATAGTCTCGAGTTCAGGTTCCAATCAAGATATGTTGAGAGATGTTAGTTTTTTTAAGAGTTCATGTTGATACTATTATTTTACTTTTATTATATCAATATTGTGAAGACATATTCGTAAAAGAAATAATTACATATATAATTAAATGTTAACAAATTTCGATTCCAAAGGGGATACGATCAACCTCGATCATATCGCTGAAGAGCTCTGCGATTGTGAACCTTAGCTCCCCATGAGATCCGCCCTTTGCGGGCTCTGAACTTGCGATCCTCCCTGCCTTCTGCGGCTTCTCTTCCCTGCGGACCTGCCTGTACCAGTCCTGATCGGATTTAGGACTGTCAGTCGACCCTCTGGCTTGGGCGTGGCCACTGCTGCGTTGCCCATGTGGTGGCCGGCACCAAGCCTGACCATATGGAGACATAGGGCCAAGATCCACCCTCTGATCCTGATGTAGATGCTTTTAATCAGCTCCTGGCAGGCTTGCCTCTGAAAAAAAGAAGTGACACCTCAAAATTCGTCAAGGAACTCGATGAAATTCCTGAGATCTCCTTGCCTCCGGAGACCCCCATGGAAGTAGCTTTGTCGCTGGCGGATTGTGGACTTATTGGCCAATTCACGGGACTTTGGCCCTCTTCGAAAACTACAGAGCAATGGGTCAACAGGAATTGGGCGCCCCTGATCAGTCAAAGTGTTACCTCATATTTTCTAGGGCGAGGGTATTTTCTTTTCGAATTTACCTCCAAAGAAGACAAAGATTTGATCTTTCGAAATGGGCCGTATTTGATGGGTCCTCAGGGTCTCTACCTGAACAAATGGACCTTGGATTTTGACCCGGCGGCCGATGTTCCCAAGGCTGTTCCGGTATGGGTTCATCTCCCAAATCTGCCAGTTCACTGTTGGAATTGGGACTCCTTGAAATACATTGGCAAATCCCTCGGGAAATTCATAGATCCGGCAAGCAACAAGGAACAGTACGATTGTGCCAGGATTTGCGTAGAGGTAGATCTAGAGGTGGGTCTACCAGAGGCAATCAAAATCAAAGTAGGTAGCTGGTCACATGTGCAGATCTTGGATTATGAACAACTTCCATTCAAATGTAGGATATGCCACGTTTATGGGCACTTCGCTAGGAACTATCCGACCAATGCAGAGCCAGAGAAAGGGAATGAAGAGGGCTGGAATCAAGTGAGGCGAGCAAGAGCCAACCACAAGGGGCAGAAATAGGGTGGACCCTCTGGCAAAGGCAATCTACAGATTAATGCCCAGAGGCCTCCTCCCAAAAAGGCGTAAGAAAACAAATTTGACCCTCTAAGCCAACCGACAGAAGACACACCAGAGGTAGAAATTCAAAAGACAGACTCTTCAAGTAAAAGCACACCTCCAGTTTCCCCCAAAGAAGTTGAAAACCCCAAAGGCATGGCCCTAGAGAACGAGGAAGAAGAGCAAGAAACTGATGAGTCAGAAGAAGAAGGAGAAATAGGAGAGTCCCAAACCTCGGTAAGAAGATCTACAAGAGGCTGCAAAACAGACAAAGAAAAAAGAGAGCAGTAGACCTACAAAGATAAGTTACAGGGAAGCCAACCAACTCTGGAAAAACTGCTAGCCTCAAAGCCCAAAATGATGAAAAATCAGCTCCAAGGCTCCAAGGGAGCCCACCAGAAACATAAATAATGAAGGTCATCTCCTGGAATTGCAGAGGTATGGGGAGCAAAGTTAAGGAAGAATCCATAAGAATTCTCATAAGAACAGAAGCCCCAGACTTACTTCTCGTCCAGGAGACCAAGCTGGAAGAGAAAATCTTCCTGCAAGCAACCAAAAATTTGTGGCCTAAAAGTGAAGCAAGAGCAATCTCAGCCAGGGGTGCCCCGGGAGGGATTGGTACACTATGGAACTCAAACAAATACGCTCTCATCTTTGAAGCGAGAAACACTCATTGGTTGCTGTTAAAGATGCAGAATCTTGACACAAAGGAAATTTTCAGTCTCTTCAATGTATACTCTCCAGTTAATATTCGGGAGAAAAAGGATTGTTGGGACTCTATAAGACGACAGGCAGACCTGACAAATCTGGAAAATACAATCATTGCTAGAGACCTCAATCTCACACTTCATTTGTTTGAAAAAGGGGAGGAAGTGCAGTCCGAGATCCGGTAAGAGAATGGGCGGAGGATCTTTTGCAAGATTGGGACTTGCTGGACATCAAGCCCTCATTAGGTAAGTTCTCTTGGTCTAACAAAAGAGTAGGCCCTGGACACATTGCTGCCAGGCTAGATAGATTTTTCATTCAAAGCTCTTTCCTGTTACTTGGTCTAGAACCTAGAATGCACATTCTTGCTAGCAACGTCTCGGACGATAAGCCTGTAAAGCTAGAGCTCCTTGTCCACCTAGATCTGGGCCCCATCCCCTTTCGATTTAGTTCCCTTTGGGTAAGGGAGCCCCTTTTCATGCAAAGAGTCAACGATTGTTGGAGACAGCCTGTCAAAGGCTCACCCTTCTTCATTTGGGAGAAAAATCTCAGAAGGGTTAAAGGAGTCCTGAAACATTGGGCCAAAACCCTCTCTAATCCTGCAACAGAAAGGAAAGTCATCAAAGCCTCTCTTGCCACTCATCAAACCCACATGGAGAGCGCCACAATCATAGAGGAGATGATAGACCAAGAAACTCAACTGCAACAGAGCTACCATAAGGCCTGCTTAGCCGAAGAAGAATACTGGAGATTAAAATCTCGAAACCTGTGGCTCAAAGTAGGGGATAGGAATACGGGTTTCTTTCATAAGAAAGCCCAGGCCAAGAAATGCTTCAACTCTATCTCTGAGATTAAGGAAGATAATGACACGCACAAGGAATTCGCAGCCATCAAGAAAGCAACCTTCTCTCATTTCCAAAACTTGTACAGTGATGATCAGGAGTCACTCCAACACCAAGAGCTGCTAGACATCATGCCTCAAGCAATCTCTCCTCATATGAACAGGATTCTAGAGGCCAAAATTACCAAAGAGGAAGTTAAAAAGGCCCTCTTTGACATGGATCCAGACAACGCCCCAGGGCCAGATGGCTTCTCCGCCAAGTTTCTTCAAGTCTGTTGGCCGATTGTTGAAAAGGACCTTCTCAAAATGATACAAAAGTCTCAAAATTCTTAGAAAATAGGAGGCAACACAAATTCCGCTTTCTTAGCCCTCATTCCAAAGGAAAAAGGCGCCAACAACTTTAGCAGATTTTGCCCGATCTCATTATGCAACATTGGGTACAAATTAATCACCAAGGTCATTGCAAATAGCCTGAAGCCCATCCTGCCAAGAATTATACTGGAAAATCAAGGAGGCTTCATTCAGGGAAGGTAAATCATGGACAACTTCACTCTAGTTCAAGAGGCAATTCATTCAAGTCTTCTTCAAAAGGAACAAGGTATGGTGATCAAACTCGATTTAGCAAATGCCTTTGATCAAGTTAATCATAGATTTATTTTAAAAGTCATGTGCAAATTTGGTTTTGGAGCAAATTTCATAAAGTGGGTCCGGGCATGTATCTTAGAGCCTTGGATTGCCCCCCTTGTAAATGGAAGAGCCACTGAATTTTTTAAAGCCTCGAGAGGCCTTAGGCAGGGATTCCCCCTTTCTCCTCTGCTTTTTGTCATCCAAGCCTCTGTCTTCATCTTTCTATTAGAAAAAAAGATGCAAGATCAAGAAATCAATGGCCTGAGTATAGCTAGAGGGGTCAAAAGCATAAACCATGCCTTATTTGCGGATGACACCCTGCTGTTAGGCAGCGCCACCCTCTCCTCTGCTTCTAAGTTTAAAGCTGCCTTGGATGTCTTCAGTAAGGCCTCAGGCAACGCTCTCAACAAGAATAAATGCCACATTTACAGCTAGAACACCTCACCCAGCTTTCTCTCTGCCATTTCTAGATGTCTGGGTTTTGCAGCCTCATCCTCCTGGACCTCATTTAAATATTTGGGCCTCCCTGTTTTTCATAAGAGACTTTCAATCAAAGACTGGCATCCTCAACTTGAAAAATTCAAGTCTAGGATCCAAACCTGGGGCTATCGTTGGCTCAACGTTGCTGGTAAGTCAGTCCTTATAAAATATGTTCTCTCCAGCCTTCCTTTATTCCAATTTGCAGGTCTTCTCGCTTCGGTGACCATTATAAACAAAATGGATGATTTTATGCGCAGGTTTTTCTGGAAGGGTGGAAAACAAAATGAAAAGAAAATTCCTCTCATCAGCTGGGAATCTATTACCAAGCCACCGTGGGAAGGTGGATTGAATTTCAAAAATATAAGGCAGCAGAATGTGGCTATGGGAACACAAACCATTTGGAGGATCATTGCACCCAAACCTGGATGGGCCCAGCTTGCTCTATGGAAAAAATATTTCAGAGGACCTCGTTTAAGATGTCTAGAGAATGAGATCTAATTGCAAAACTCACCATTCCTCAAACTGTATGCAAAATCAGGCCCATTAATCAAAACGCACTCATTCTGGATCCCTGGGAACGACAGAAATATTAGCATATGGACTGATAGAGTAATGAATATGGATTCCATTGAAAACAGAACCTCCATCAGAGAATTGCACTCCTGGATGGACAGAAAAGGGTTGCGCACCATCTGGGATATATCTCTTTGGCAAGATTCGACTTGGGCAGGCTGGAGAAACGTTGAAGTGTCGGACCAACTGCGCAATGAATGGACCACGCTGCTAGAGCATCTACATGGCCTGGCACCCACGGGAATGAGGAAAAAGGATCAGAAAGGATGGAGATCAACTGACAGAGGCTACATGGTTTCCATGGGTTACATTAAGCTAAATGAAAAGCCTCACATTCCCCCTGATCCAACACCCTGGCAAGGGGTATGGCGCATTCCCAAATGGCCCAAGATCGATTTTTTCGCTTGGAAACTCTGTCATGAAAGAATTCTTACGTATGATATTCTGCAAAGGAGAGGATTTCACGAGCCATCCATATGCTCGTTGTGCAAAGAAATTTCTGAAATAGCTGCTCATTTAATACTTGAATGCAAGTTCTCCAAGAAAATCTGGCTTTCCTTCATTCAGAATCTGAATCCCAACTTCTTGATGCCTTGTTCCACTGTGGAGCTATTCTCCAACTGGGCAGCCAGATATCCAGGTCCGCCTCCTAAAAACCAGGTAATTAAAATAGCATGGGCCACTCTTCCAAAGATTATTTTCTGGCAGATTTGGCTTGAACGCAATAGAAGAATCTTCAGAAGCACAAATCAGAACAACAAGGCTTTAGAAATCAAAATTAAATGCCAAATCAAGGAATGCTTAGTTGATATTAAAGATGATACTAACCTCAGCCAACAGGACATTACTTGGGGTTCCCTCCTTGACTTGCAATTCCAACCAGTAGTCAGAATCTCTCTCCCTAACAAAAACTGGCAAATAAGAAAATATGAAGATGACTTTCAAGATTGGCTCAAATCGCTCTCAAGGCATTCTCTCTTCTTTGATGGGGCAACAAAGGGAAACCCGGGTAAATCTGGTGCAGGAGGTGTCATTGTGAATCCATATGGGGAAAAAAATCATTCCTTCACGTGGGGGCTTGGACATACAATCAGTATTCAAGATGAGGTTCTGGCCCTCTTTCAAGGCCTCAAGTTCCTCAAAGACATAAATATTGAAGAAGCTAATGTAATCGGTGACTCCCAAATCATTAGAAATGCAATGACATCTAATTCCCCAGTGCAGGACCTCAAGCAAGCAAGACTGATATCTAGAATCAAGGGCCTTGGAAAAGGATTCCAGAAGTTGAACTACTTCCATGTGCTGAGAGCCCTCAATAAAGAGGTGGACAAAGAGGCCAATAAAGCTGCTCTCCTCTCAATAGGGATCAAGCAGAAAGACAAAGAAGAATCATGGAATCCCATCCCTTAATTTGAATGCTGCCATGTTTTACTATTTGCTCTTAAAGCAATTTGTTTGTATCTCCAAGTGGGGGAAAACTTCAGAAATTCAAAATATCAACGCCATGTCAAGGAAGAAGTCTGCAAGTTTTAGAGTCATGCTCACTCACAGAAGTGAATCACATCAGGACACAGAAGTCCTCTATGTAATCAGTTTTTTTGGCATTTAGCCCAAGAGGAATACAAACACCCCATACCCGTTTCTGTCAAAAAAAAAAAAACAAATTTTGATTCCATCTGACGTTCTCAACACAGTGCCACTCTCTTCCTCCCTATTAGGAGGTGTCAAATATTCACTAGTCAGAAGTATTGAATATTTCACTTTTGTTTTGTTATAAATTGAAGCAAGTTTCATTAAAAAATGGATCTCTATCTTACAGTTTTAAACTTTTTTGAATTTTAGGTTTGTGGAGACAATTTCCCTTCTCCAGGGACACTAGCGATGGAGTCAGCTATGGGGATAAGATGGTCTAAACAATTTGAAACAGTTGTAACATTTTTTTAATATTGTGAGTTTATGCATTTTCATTTGCAATTTTAAAATTTTAATATATACATGCACATGTGTTGCACATGGCATCCATGAGGGCACAATGCAAGGGGAACATGTAACAACCCTTGTGAAAAGTTCATGTAATAAAAGTTAATAAAGGAAAAAAAGACCATGGTTAAGGGACACTTATTCCAAGCTGAATGTTGGGAAAATATATCCTAGTGGCCATCACTAGATGTGTGTTTTGTCTAAGGAAAATTGACAAAGACTAAGGCTAAGGCATTAAAAGGAATTTTGGCACATTTATTTATGAAATAAAGGAAATTAGGAGAAAAGGAAGGTAAAAGGTCACAGGTTGCATGTGAGGAGGAAATTGAAGGAAAATAATGGAAAATGAAGAAATTAGAGGCCTCATGCATAAAAGGCTTCTGAGAATTAGTTCATTGGTTTTTTTCAAGTTCAAGTTTGGAGCTCTCATATTATTCTCTCTCTCTCTCACTCTCTAGTCACTTAGAGTTTTCCTGGAGCACTCTAGTTTGGATCAAAGGAAGGGAAGGAAAGGAAAGCAGGATCAAGCAACTTCAGCAGGAATACTTGCAGGTAACCTTTTGCATGTGTGATTTCCTATCTAGTTTGGACATGCATAGCTTTTCATGTTAGTGTATGGTTCTCTTGTTGTCGGTGACATGGTCTTGCCGGGTTATGACAATGGATTTCAGCCTAGCCTAGCCTTTTTCCAGATGCCATGGTATGTTGGGATGCTTATTTTGGTTTTGGAATTTTGGTTTGTCATGGATTTCAGAATACGAGGCAGAGGTGGTCTCAAGGTTCATTCCCAAAGGCCTAGGAATCCCTTCACCGGTTTTGGCGGGATACACGGTAAATCCTAAGGGAGCAGTCTCGATTTAGGGTCTAGTGATTTGGGTTTGGATTGTGGTAAATCTTGAGAGACAAGGAGACAAAAAATTCCTCAAGGATAGTGATGGATTCCAGATGGCATTCCAAGTTCTGTTCGATTGTGATTGGAGCACAAATTTTGGTGTGACTAGGGTTAGATGTGGGTGGAGGTGGTTTAACCTCTGGATTCCCTTGATTGTTCTTGGATTGGTTTTTCTATGAGATCCCACATTCATGCTTGGAATATGGCACAGGTGTGACTGGCTGAAAGAGAGATTTGGTTTAGCCATGTCTATGGTTGGGTGGTACGTGGAAGTCCTGAACCTGGTTGGATTTGCCTATGATTAATAAAAGCTAAGTTCTCTTACTTTTGTGTTGATTTATATGTGGATTAAATGGCTATCATATATCTAATATTTACATGGTTTAATGCTGGTTATAAGCATGGTTGTGTGACTGTTTTATGTCATGTTTATTTCATGTATTTGCTTTTAATTGTTAAATAGATGGATGCAAGACCTAATTGATGATCTAATAGTTCAATGGAGAAGGAGGTGATCCTTCTTATGACGTTTCAAAAAAAAAAATCAGTCATGTATGTTCTGCCTTGTATCCTAGACCTGTAGGTTGCATTGATGCCAAGTGTTTGACAGAATGTCAGTCTCGGTTGGGATGCTCAGGCCTAGTCCCAAGGGTGATTTTGATTGATCAGCATGGTTATCATGTTTTTAAAGATTTCTGAAAGTTACAACAAGTTCTGGGCAGAGACCGGGTTTCTGGGCTAGAAAAGTGGCTCAAATCCCAGGGTCACTGGCACATAACTTGCAATTCTGGATCACAGCCGCTGGCAGGTGGGTCTGTGAGAAAAATTTTGAGTTGCTAGTCACTCCCTTTCCCATAGAATGAGAGCAACTGAGACCTAAGAGCTGCAGAATAGCAGTGGGACCCAGGGATAGGTTGTCTGAGTGGATGAATTGTCTCCCTAGGGGTCTATTGATGATGTTGGATGAATGTATGTGATGTTCTGTCGATTCCACTTCCTTAAGGTTACATAGGAGGTCGAATCTAATTGTAGTAGCATCTATCCTCATGTTTAACTCGGTTGGAATGGTTACTTTGGGTAGACCTGGGAGGGGGTGTTACGGATTGGGATCAGAGCATGGTTGTGCTCTATTTGGGTCATATACGGTGCTAGAGATATGGTGAATGTGTTGGTCATGTATGCATGTTAGTTGCGTGTGTGGCTCTTACACTGACGTTCCGTGTGCTTATTACATTGCATCATGTTGATCATGGTAGAAGTAAGGTTATCATGAGTAACTTGGTGTCGATTTTATGGAATGCATCTTCATGAGTATATGACTAGTTATACAATTATATGCAACTTGATTTCATTCTTGTATGTTGGGTTGCATTCATGGTTATTTAATTACATGCATTAGTCTTGTAGGTTGATTACAAGAATTGATCGCTTATGCTCGACTACATGCGATTATGTGTATGTGTAGTTGATTAGACATTGCTTATGTAGGTAGATAGTTGCATGAGGCAATGTGTATATTGGAGTAATGGTTGTTTTCATGCATGGGTCATAACATGCATTGTTGATATGGCCTTGCATTCATGACTAGACCCTAGCTAGTATGATGGTTATGCGTTGATGCACTTATTGATATATGTCTATATGTTATTATGGTTATGTTGTACATGCATTACGCTGATTTAATGATCTTGAAGACAAGGTGTCCTCTTCGAATTATGCTAAGGGATGTTGATTTATGGTGATCTGGTTTAGCTGACATAATATGCCTTGTAGGAAAGAGATCCGATGATCAGTAAGGTGGTAGAATACATAGAATTTCCCTATAAATCAGATGGGAAACATGGTGTGGGGAACTCTTCTGACTTAGAAAACACCTTGAAAAGGCTGAAGGAAGAAATAAGGAGTTGCAAAGTAGACAATGACAAAATCATACATGCACAAGAGAAACAAGCAGAGGTGAATGCGATATTACTTTATAGCTTGTCAGATTTGCAGCAACAGGGACCTCTTCGGATCAACCATGGATATGAGGACATAAATAATGGGGCATATGGAAGCAGGTCTCTTAGTAGACATAGATCAGACAGATCTAACACTATCAGAGATGGCAGGTTGTTGGACACTTCAGATAGGAGAGGTACTGTACACAAGTATTACTCTAGTTCTAGTTCTGACAAACATCATGATTGTCATCATTATCATTCGTACAAAAGGAATGATAGGGGATATTTGTCAAATGATTTAAATAAGGAAAAACCACCTACCTATGATGGAGAGATGAATAAATCACAGGATGTGGAAGCTTGGTTTCTTGGCATGCGAAAATTCATTAGATTTCATGATTACTCAGAAAACATGAAAGCAAGGATAGCCCTTTTTAGTCTCAAAGGTAAAGCGGGTATTTAGTGAGAAGACGTGAAGAATTTCAAGGACATACATGAGGAAGAGTTGACTTAGCATGCGTTTGGAAGGCTCTTCAAGAAGAAGTACTTGTCTAAGAGGTATTATGATGACAAAGCTAAGGAGTTTTATGAGTTGCGGATTGGTTCTACGACAGATGAGGAGTATACTAGAAGATTTTTGGAGTTGTTAAGATATGTGCCTTACCTCAAAGAGGAGAAGATCAAGTTTCAGAGATTCATCAGTGGATTTCCAATTGGATACATAGACTAGATTGAGTTCAATGAGCCTAGATTGTTGAAGGAGGCCATCCAAAAGTTGAAGCATTGTTATGAGCAGTCAAAGTGCAAATCTGAGCCTAAGCATGACTTGAAGAGAAATGACAAAGCTAAAGGAAAATGTCCACCAAAGTGGGGAAGGCATGAAGATGCAAGTGAGAAAGATAATACAATTCTTTACAAGATATTCAATGCAACTGAGAAGGGACATGAAGAGAAACATGCTAGAGGCAGTGGTAAGCAACCATTACAATGTTGGATATGTGGTAAAGATCATCATAAGAGGGATTTTCCACAATATCAGAGTGGTGGTAGAACCCATATCTACAGTGCTCAAGAGGCACATACAGTTGGTGATGTTGGTCATATCATTCCTCGAATTTATGCAGCTGTGGATAACAGGCAGGCAGATAATCAAGCGTCGATCATTGAGATGGATGGTAAGCTCTATGATCAAGTTGTTTCTATTTTGATTGATCCTGGATCTAACTATAGTTATATTAATCTTGACCTAGTGGATAAGTGTGGTTTGAGAAAAGAAGTGCATGCAGAATCTTGGCTGGTATAGTTGGCCACTAGTACAAAGAAGCGAGTTCACCATTGGGTAAGAGCTTGTGCATTTGAGTTAAATGTTATGCCTACACTAGCACATTTGAATGTATTTCCATTGGGATCGTATAGTATGCTTTTGGGTATGGGTTGGATATATCTTCACAGAACCAAAGTGGATTGCTTCAACAAGGCCATTGAGTGTGTGGATGATAGTGGGCAAAAGAGGACCTTGTAAGGAAAGAAGAAGACTACATTAGTAAGGATAATTTTCACTATGCAGGCTAAACGTAGTTGCAGAAAAGGTTGTGTGATGTTTATAATACACATTTCCAGTGGCAAGGGTAAGGAGGTTGAGGATGTAGATGTGTTGAGAAGGTACCCAGTATTGCATCAATTTCGAGATGTATTTCCTAAGGACATTTCAAAGTTTCCACGACATAGGGAGGTAGATTTTTCTATTGATTTATTGTCAGGGGCAGCTCTAGCATCAAAAACAACTTATAGGATGAGCACACCTGACTGTGTTGAGTTAAAGTTGCAACTGAAGGAAATGTTGGACAAAGGATACATTAGGCCAAGTGTATCACCTTGGGGTGCACCAATGTTGTTCGTAAAGAAGAAAGATGGTACTCTTAGATTATGCATTTGATTACAGCCAACTCAATAAGACAATGATTAAGAACAAGTAACCTTTGCCGAGGATTAATGATTTGTTTGATCAGCTAAAGGGAGCAACAATGTTATCTAAGATCGACTTGAGATCGAGATGCCATCACGTATGCATCAAGGAAGAAGATATCTTCAAGACCGCGTTCAAGGCCAGGTATGGGCATTATGAGTTTGTTGTTGTTCCATTTGGTTTGATTAATGCTCCAACTACATTCATGTGTTTGATGAATAACGTGTTGTGTCCTTATTTGGATAGGTTTGTTATTGTATTCATTGAGGACATACTGGTATATTCTAAGAATGAGGAGGAACATACCAAACATTTAGCAGCAATGTTGATATTTCTAAGAGAGCATCAGTTGTATGCTAAACTTAGCAAGTGCAACTTCTTTTAGACTAAGGTACACTATTTGGGACATGTTGTCTCTAAGGAAGGCATAAAAGTATATCCAGAAAAGATAAGGGTCATCATGGAATGAGCAGATCCTAAGAATGTAGATGAGGTGAGATCATTTATAGGATTGGAAGGTTACTATAGGAGGTTCATCAGGAACTTCTCACGCATTGCATATCCTATCACATCATTGCAATGGAAAGATAAGAAGTTTGAATGGACGATGGAATGTGAAGATATTTTTTAGTAGCTTTAGTTGTTGACATGAACTAGTGCTAAAGATTACAGATCTGGACTAGGAATTTGTTGTGTGTACAGATGTTTGCAAAAGGGGACTTGGTGGAGTTCTCATGCAAGAAGGATGGGTAGTGTTCTATGAGTCACAGAAACTAAATGAGCACGAGCAGAACTATCCAACGCATGATCTTAAGCTAGCAATGATTGTTGTGTAGGTAAATTCTCTGTGTGGACAAAGATGATCCCTCTAGCCCAATGAGTGGGTCTAGCAACAAACAAGACAATCTACAGGACACTTTCCTAGATTATAATCGAAATAAGAGAGGAGGAAGGATCCTACCTCACTCTGATGCTATAATGCACTCCTTTGTTGAATATCTTGATCACTTGCTCCTTAGGCTCAGTCCTCGCTGCTCATAGTGTTGGAATACATACACAAGAGGCCAAAGACATAACAAAGCATAAAAGTGCAACAAGCATAATAAAATATAATCCACTTAACAGATCAAGGAGAATTAAGATAAATGAAGCATTGGCACAATCATTTATGGAAAGTGAACAAGTAGTTGTATATATTAATAACCAAAAGAGGAAGAATACAACCCAAGCCTTGATGTTAGTAGTCCTCCTTGAGTGAATCCAAGTCCAAGCTCAAGCTCTCCAAGGACTCCTCCAAGCCAAAGTGAATAGCATGTAGGCACTATCTCAGCATAAGGGTGCAAATAATCAGAGACCAACCATTTGGGAATGGAGGGGGATGAATTTATAGGTAAGGAGAGGGAGTTAGGATCTCACCAAAGATAGGGGAAGGTCCTCATCTTAAGGAGGAAGCTCATAGGGATAAGACCAAATGGTAATATTGGGAGAATTTGACCACATCCACAACGAACATCATCCAGATCGCCGTTATGGAAGCCTCTAAATCACAAAGCTTCTCCTCCACTTTGGGAAAACTTGCCTTTTAGGGTTTAACGCGAGTATCTAGGAAAAAATCGTGCTGGCAGCGCGAGGCTCATATGGTGAAACCTGCCATCAACACGAGAGGGTAGTGTCACAATCGCGATGACCTAGAAATTAGGGTTTTGAGCTCATTTTTCTCAAGAAAGGCTCGAGGCAACTTTTCATTATTTCTTTAGGGAGGATCTGGACTTCATATCAGTATGGGTACACTACATAGTTGTCAAGTTTTGGGCACTCCAAGGCATGACACAGGGAAGTGAAAGAGGTGTGAAAAAATACTGTGTAATAACAATTATACATGCATTGAAGTGTGGAGACAATATCTTCTTGGCATGAGGTTTACATTGATAAGCGATCACAATGGGTTGAGGTATTTGTTTAGCAAGCCGAATCTAAATGCTAGGCAAGTTAGATGGTTGGCCACCCTTAGTGAGTTTGAATATGAGATCAAATACATCAAAGGGAAGAAGAATTGAGTTGCAAATTCTCTTAGCATGAAGATACAGGTAAATCATATAGCAACTATAAGCTCTTGTGGGACAGAGTTACATGATAGGAGTTTGCAGGCAGGTCAGTGGGATGAAAAATACATGGAGATCATGCACATGTTACAATAGAGCACAGGTACATGTACATGTACATGTACATGTGTAGGTGAAGGTACAGGTGCATGTATAGGTACAGGTACAGGTGCATGTATAGGCATAGGGAATCAGGATGTAGACTATCATCTCATGACAAATGGCTTGGTGAGGTTTCAAGACAAGATATATGTGCCAAATTTCACTGAGCTCAAGAAGCTTATCTTGAGGGAGTTTCATGTGAAACCGTATTCGGGTCATCCAGGATATTAGAAGTCATTGATGAGAGTAAATGTTCTATTATTGGACGAATCTAAAGAAAGAAGTGGCTGATTTCATGGCTAGATTCTTAGATTGTCAGTAGGTGAAGGCGAATTGCAAGCACCGAGGTGATCTAATATAGCCTATAACGATTCTGGAATGGAAATGGGAGGTCATTCCCATGGATTTCATCATAGGTCTTCCAAAGACAATGAAGCAGCATGATTCTATTACGGTCGTGGTTGACAAGTTAACAAGGTAGCTCACTTCATTCCACTAAAGACTACATATTTAGCTAGTGAGGTAGAACAGGTGTTCATCAGAGAGATAATGAGACTACATGGTGTTCCAAAGAAGATTGTGTTAGACAGGGATGCAAAGTTCACTTCCAAATTTTTGAAGGAGCTATTTGTAGGCTTGGGTATAGAGTTGGCCTTCAACACAACTTATCATCTGTAGACATATGGTCATACAAAGAGGGTCAACAAGATTTTGGAGGATATTCTAAGGATGTATGCGATGCACCAACAGAGGAAATGGGAGGAGTATCTTCCATTGGTTGAGTTCGCATATAAAAATGGTTATCAGGAGTCCTTGAGGATGAGTCCTTTCGAGGCATTATATGGGTGGAGTTGTAATACTCCCATCAACTAGAGTGATCCAGTGAATAGGGTACTTATTGGACTGGACATGCTGGCGGAAATGGAGCAGGAAATGCAGGTTATAAAGAAGAATCTAAATCATGGATAGTGGATGGAGGAGGTGCATTTTTCCAATACGTTTTACCATGTGCCATAATATAATTGAAATTCCACATGATAACGATAACAACATACCGTGGTTTTTGTTGCACACAAGTATTGATTGAGACAGTAATTCCAAGATTCTCTTCTATGCACATATTGGACAACGATATCTGAGTGGTGTCCAAGATATGTTTTGCATGTTCTTCATACTGATTTTGTGTTATTCTTCGCCACATCACATCCCTTACTTTTGGTGAGACACATGAATTTCTTATCCAATATTCATATATTATTTTTTTAACATCTTCTCCAAGTCCATCTTTGTATGTTTGCCTACAAATAATTGTCCAACAAGCAAGCGCATCATTTGCATATATTTGCAATCGAAATTTCCTATACTTGTGAAACGTTTTTCGTGAGCCCCCTAAAGCTTTTTCCATAATTTTTACCAAAAAATTTTCTTTATTACTTGATGAAACCACTGCCATTTGTATTGCTCTATGTGCATCTAGATCACTTTTCTTTCTAGATATTCCAATTGATTTTAGAGCAGTGTTTATAATTTGAATCACATTTCCCTTCACCTTTTTATCTTTCGTTGATTTTTGAATACCCAATAGTGTTGTGGCTTCTTTTAATTGCTTTGATGTTAAGATACCTCAAAATATTTGAGCTTGAATTGTCATATTTTCATTTTTTAAGAACTTATCAATAATGAGCTTAACGCAATCTCGTATAACATGGTCAACTTTTTTACCTCCATATGTGTTAGTGTCAACATTTTCTAACATCTCCTCATCGATATTGATTTCATTTGTACATATGAGAATTTAATGTAAATAAGTATAAATATACATTAAATAATTAAATTAAAAAATAGAGTTCATGAAATTGAAACTAATAAATATGTATAATTTCAATAATACATGACATATATATACATACCTAAAGGTGATTCAATTTTTTCACTTGAATCTATTTCAACATCTTCAACAACATCAATCATTGGTTCATTTTATTTTTCATTTTGTCTTTCAACATTTGCAATCTCATCATCAATGCTATGAGGAAAATCTTTCTCCGTTAATATTGCAAAATAATTTTCAAATTGGTTCATCAAATAAAAATTGAATTCCATAATACACTACTAAATTTTAAATATCATTTATAATATTTACATTTACTTACTTGGTTCAATTTCTTGTTGAGATTGATTTTCCCTTTCAATATTTAAGCATTCTTCCTTATCTCCTTTGTAATAGTTTCTCGAGTATTCTCTACAAGCCTCAATGTCTTTAATTCGATCATATTTTCTCTTGCAATTTCTTTGATTTCCCATTATCACTTTCAAAATCCAATAAATAAATAAAAAATTATTTTTCAAAATCCACAGAAAAGAAAATTCACTTTCTAAATTCAGCGTAAAAAATCACTTTCAAAATTCAACCCAAAAAACTCACTGTAAAAATCTAGCCCAATTTTTTTTTGTCCAAAAATTAGATTCAAAGAAGTTTGGAATTCAAAAGTTGCACATGAAGAACGTGAGTGTGAAAATAACTTTTTGGCCGAGTTTATTTATAGCATTTGGCCGAAAAACTTATATTGGAGGGTCGTACCCTTTCAATTTTACGACTGACGAAAATTATGATATGTTTTTTTTGCCAAACTTTTAAAAATGTTTAGCCGAATTATTTTATATATATATATATATATATTATTATAATATATAAATATATATATTATTTAAACTCGTTAAGGGCAAAAAGTAATTTGGCCGAGTTTTTTTTGTTTTTTCCAACCGAATATTTTTTGAATTCACATCAAGTAATTTTTGGATCTCTTGCATAATTATCTCTAAGGTGTGGATTTAGTCTCCTTTGAGGTTTCTGAATAACATAAGCATCCTTTTCTATATAAATGTGGTGTGTATACATGTGTGGATCAATACCTTTCATATCAATGTAATCCTAGGCAAAGGCTTGTTTGTGTTTTCACAAAGTTTGTAGTAATCGTTCCCGCTGAGATATGGTAAGATTGGAGTTCATGTTTAATGTTTTACGAGGTTCAATCTCAATTGGAACACTATTATGGACAACAACTATTTGAATATGTTCATCAGTGGACTCTTGTATTAGGTTACCTTTAATTTCATTATCCATTAAAACTTCTAGCAATTGACAAGTTTGATGTTCTACTGAGGAAGGCTGACTGATAAAACTATTAATGGTGCCATCTTTAGTTTTTGTTTAAAAGTGAGAGCTTTCTCAATAGTAATAATGGGTCATAGTTTTTCTTCTTCGTATTGCTATATTATATACAAGGTTTGGCAAGGGGGTAAAGAATCATATTTTAAACATTGGTCCCCAAAGAAATGTCATATTTCCAATCCATCATCTGATATAGGAATCAACATAGAAAGCCAGGGCCTTCCTAATATGAGATGGTGCCCATCCAATTTATCTTTAATGTGGAGAACTAAGAAATCAACAGGATCTTCCCAGGAATACACTAAAATAATTATATCTTTGAGGATTCCTTCAGGCTTGATTGTAGATCTGTTAGCCAATTCCAACATAGTAGGAGTTGGTCTCAATTCAAGTAAGCCAAGATAATTACATGCCTTCAAAGTTATAATGTTGGTGATATACCATAAATCTACCGAAGTGTTTAGGAAACTAATAACCTCGATTAGTAGTGTGACCATAGGATTCCATGGATCTTCATATTTCAGAGGAACTTGTTTTCCCAATATTAAATCTCAAAGTTTCCCTATTACATGAATAGTAGGAGGTATCTAGGCTTCCTTCCTGGTTTTTTGTTGTGCAATTCCTTGATGGATTTTTCATATATGGGCACATCTCTAATAGCATATAGGAGAGGAATTCTCACACACAAATTTCATAGTTCACTGATTAAATCAAATTCAGGTTGTGATGGTTGTTTCATCAAGGTCAGTCTCTCTGAAAATGAGGAGTAACAACTGGACCCTTCTTTGAGGTTTGGTTTTTGTTGGGTTCTATGGCATATCTGAAGATAGTTCTGATTCACATAAGTTACAACCATTGAAACATTTTTTGGTTGAGTTTGAACTGGGTCCTTATCATGTTCTTCGAATTTCTCATAAATAATTGGGGGTACTTCTATAAACATTTTTTGTCCCAATCGTAGTTGTCTTTCATCACATTAAAGAAGGGAAGGAAAATAATTAGGAATATTCACAACTTCAATAAGTTGGAGAGGCCTATTATTTGGGTTGGGGTTTGGTTGTATAGGCAATTGTGGATGAAACAATGGTAAATTTGATGGAACATACGAAGGTAACTACAAGGGTTGTTGTAGTTGTTGTGATATTTGAGGTTGTTGTGATTGGGGTATTTTCCTTGAGGGTTGGTTTGTGGGACCAAAAGGCCGTTGCTAATTTTGAGGCAAAAAAAGCCCCTAATAGTCTGGTTTGGCCATAATGTCCATTGAGGAAAAGTTTGATGTGAATTTGGCAGCTCAGTGACAAATTCCAATCATGGAACTAGATTCCTCTCTTTGAGAGGACCAATTTTTAATTTTGAAGCACTTGATTTGAACAAGGGAAAGTGTATTTTTGAGGTGAAGCCGACATGTGCACAAAAGGACAGGTCTACCAAAAAAGGAATTTGGACACCCTTAGAAGCCTATAAATACAAGTCAAGTGACCCTCATTTGGACATCATCATCAAGCATATTTTTCTTCTCTCTTCTTTGGATTGGTTCGCACAAATCTGAAGTGGGTTCACGAATTTGGTTTGTACATGTTCAAAATTGTGGTTTCTAAATCTTGCACGTGTGGATTAGGGTTTTGTTTTGCAACCGCAGGATTGACACATGAATTTTCTGGCTATAGCTGCACACATATAGGCCTATCCATGTTACTGGAACGCTTCAGTTGAACACATGGAGTCTTTCTCCGTGCGGGCAATACTTAGGGTTTAATTTTTATAAGTGACTGTAGTTGACCACAAACTAGGAAAGTCAACTATGATCAGTATTGTTGTTGGGATCATATTTCTAGATATTTTTTGGTGGATTTTTTATGGATAGTTTTGTATTGGTACATTGTACTCTCTGCTGAACATTTTATGACAATCTAATCGAAGAAGAATTTCAAAGGGATTTCCCCCTTATGGGGTCTTTTTCCCTAGTGTTTTTCCAAATTAATGTCTTTTGTTGATGTTTTGATTGTCTCCTATTTTAATTGCATTACTATTATATCTTTAGTTCCTATTGATTGATGAAAGAATTAATTGTTATTGAACATATTGCTAATTGAAGAATTGAATTAGGCTAAAGTAATTGAAACAATGTAGAGTAGTGGCAAAATAACACGGTTTCAAAGCTAAGGTGAAGGACAAGCCCAAATGAGAGAAGAGTTTAAGAAATCATCTTTATAAAAGTCAAATGATCCTATCTAATCAATTCAAGACGTCAACCTCTTACTTTAAGGAAAATGAGAAGTTGGGTGACTCATCTAACTTTTTTGCTTGGAAGATCAGGGTGGAAATCATAGTTGATGACAATGACGTTTGGGAATACATACAAGGAAAAGTACCCGAGCCTTAGGAGAATGCTTCAGCTGAGGACAAGTAAAAGAAAGGTGCGTTAAAATAAAATAAAATTATATTTGATGGTTTATAAGATCATTTCCTTGCATATGTTGGAAATTTGAAAAATTTCAAGGATATGTATGATAAGCTAGTTGACATATATGAAGTAAAAAAATTGAATGAAATCATATCCTTGAAATATTAGCTTAAAGATATGAAGATGAATAAAGGAGAGTCTGTTTAATCCTTCATTATGAGGATATCTCATCTTTGAGATCAATTGCAGAGAGTTGGGAAAACCGTACTTGACAGGGAGTTGGTGGTGATAACCCTTAGAGGTATCCCTCCTATTTGGGAACCTATATTACAACTATAAGAAAAAAAAAAAAAATCCCATCATTTGATGAGCTCATTGGAAAACTCACTCAAGACGAATCAAGGATTATCTCAAGAGGCACGATACAAAATTATGAAGAAGGAGAGGCCACTGCTTTCTTCACTCATAACAAGAAAAAGAAAGGAAAAGGAGGTTCATCAAGCTCAAGGAATCCTCCTCCTTGAAATTCTAATAGAAGGAATGGAAGAGAAAGGGAATCATCACACATTGAATGCTACAATTGTCAGAAGAAAGGGCATTATGCTCGAGATTTCCCTGAGAAAAAAAATACTCCATGATACAACACTAGAAGCACAATAACAAGTTTAATAATTGATGAATAGGATGTGATCCATGGAATGATCATAATGGAAGAGATGAAAGAATAATAAGAGATGCTCCAAGTGATCATGAAGAAGACCACCATCCTCAAAAGAAGTCAAGAAATATCAGGTATGAAAGTAATGATGTAAACCAATCTGAATATATTCTTATTTATGCACTTTCTAACTCCTCTCCTCTAGATACTTGGGATAGTTGGTTGGTTGATAGTGGGGCCTCTCATCATTTCTCTGGGTAAAAAGCCTCAAGAGCATGGTACGCCTACATAGATAACTACTTGATGAAGGTTGGATTCATAAGAAGCAGCACCGATCTGAACCTATACTTCAAATTGGTCCAAGGTATGCCATTAATTTTAGTTTTATATGTTGACACTTTATTTCTAACAGGTAGTGAGCCCTCGATGATTGAGTGTAAGAGGGAGCTAGCCTCTAAATTTGAGATGAAGGACCTTGGACTAATGCACTACTTTGTAGGCCTTGAGGTATGGAAAAGGCCCAACAAGATTTTCTTTTCACAATGAAAGTATGTTGTGAATCTATTGGAGAGATTTGGAATGATAATATGCAAGTCCATGCCCACATCGATGGAAATGAACTTCAAGAAGTTGTGTGGAGAAGTTGTAGGACTTGATCTGGAAAATCCATCTGAGTATACAAAATTAATTGGGGCTCTGATTTTCTTAGTAAACACTCATCGAGACATATGCTATGCAGTGAACACGTTGGGTTGCTTCCAAAGACATTTTGAGAGAACTTTTGGATGTTGTTTTAGCCTTGGATTTTCCATGATATCTTGGATGAGCAAGAAACAAAAGTCTGTAGCATTGAGGACTATCGAGGCATAGTTTATTGTAGCTATCATGGCTAGTTGCAAAGTAGTTTGGTTGAGGACACTATTTTGAGAGTTGTTTGAGCAAGTTTTGGACACTATATTGATATATTGAGACAATAAGTGTGGGACTCGATTGGAAGAGAATCTTGTATTTCATGGAAATTCTAAGCGCATAGATAATATATCATTATATTCGAGACATGGTACAGAGAGGAGCCATTAAACTCCATCACATATCGACAAATGATTAGATTACAAATATTCCCACTAAGGCTTTGTTGAAAGGGAAGTTATTGGTCTTCAGAGAGCAACTTGGATTGATAGATGTGACCCGTCTAAATGAGGGGCTTCGCTGATTGAGGACACGGAGCATAACTCTTCCTCACTTGGTTGAGCTCCCAAGGCGATAATGGAGTGTTGAGGGATCATGGGGTTGAGGGATCTCTAAATAATAGGGTATCTCCCCTATTTTTCACCCATAGGGTGTGTGCGATGCTTGTCTATTTTGATAAGTCGGGTATCTCCTCGTATCTTGGTCTATGCAGAGTATACTGTAGTTGGAATCATACCACAAGATTGGTTTGTTGGGATTATCCCTCCCCATTTGTCTTGTGGGTTGAGGAGGCTTAGGGGTGTGTGATCCTTACCTTTGGTACGTCAGGTACCTCACCCAAGCTCGGATTATGATGTAAGTGTTCTACCACATGACTCTTGAGGGTCATTGCTGGGAAGATCAGTAGGAAATATGATGGATGTGATCCTTACCTCTTATATAACAAGTGGTATCTTGCCCATTTATTGCATCATGGGATGGTTGTGATCCTTGCTTGGTAAGTTGTATCTCACCTATTTCTCAATGAGATAACTTGGGGTGAGAGTGTCCCGTAGGACCTTCCCCACTATCATAAACATGAGGTGAGAGTGTCCCATAAGACCTTCATCATTGTCTAGAGAGGGCGGTAGTTGAAGATTCGCTATGATTCTTCTTCTTTAGATTCGAGAATGATTCAAAAAATAGAGTTGACCAGAGATGGGACATGATTTATGATAATATACTTATGATGATTACATGATGCAGTTGGAATTTCTCCCTAGTTGAGAGGGAGTGTTAATTTGGTAGCTTAGTGACAAATTCCAATCATGGAACTAGATTCCTCTCCCTGAGAGGACCAATTTGGTCTTTTGAAGCACTTTATTTGGACAAGGGAAAGTATATTTTTGAAGTGAAGCCCACATGTGCACAAAAGAACAGGTCGACCCTAAAAGGAAATTGGACACTCGTGGAAGCCTAGAAATAAAAGTGAAGTGACCCTCATTTGGACATCATCATCAAGAATCTTCTTTTTCTCTCTTATTTGGATTGGTTTGCATAGGTCTAAAGTGGGTTCGTGGAATCTGGTTTGTACAGGTCTGAAATTGCAGGGTTTGAAGCTTGCATGTGTGGATTAGGGTTTTGGTTTGAAACTATAGGGTTAACACATGAATTTTTTGGTTGTAGCTGCACACAAACATGACTATCCGTGTGGCCAAAACACTTCAGCTGCATGCATGAACTCTTGCTCCATGCAACTAAGACTTAGGGTTTCATTTTTACAGGTGAGAATAGTTGACCATAGTTGACCACAGGCTGGGAAAGTTAAATCTGATCAATATTGTTGCTGGGAACATATTTATAGATATTGTTTGGTGGATTTTTTTATGGATAGTTTTGTATTGGCTCATTGTACTCTCTGTTAAATATTTTATGACAATCTAATGGAATAAGAATTTCAAAGGGTTTTCCCCCTCGTAGGGTTTTTTCCTTAGTCTCTTGTTGATGTGTTGATTGTCTCTCATTGTCATTGCATTAATGTTATATCTTAGGTTACTATTGATTGATGAAAGAATTAATTCTTATTGAAAAGATTTCTAGCTGAAGAATTGAATTGAGCTAAACTAATTAAAACAACATAGAGCGGTAGTAAAATTAATAGTTGAGGGTACTGTGGGTTCTTCCAAGAAGATATGAGATATTGTTGACTCTACCATGGCGGTTTAAGATATTGTTGGTTTTGAAAAGGAGGAGCAGAATATTGTTGGTTTTTCCAGGATGATCCCATTGTTATTCCCACTTTGCAAGAGCAACAAAATGTTAACTCTTTGAGTGTGATATATATATAATTAAGTTTTAATATCTAAAATTATAAAAATTAAGTTCTAACATATATAAATATAATAAAAATTATACAATATATATAAGATTATATTAAAAATGTTTAACATATATAAAATTAAAAATAAGTTTTAACTAGGTTAAATAATCGTTATGTCGTTTTTTAGCATTGAGTCCTGTGGAAAAATAAATGGAGCACTGAGTCCTATGGGAAAAGGAAAGGAGTACTAAATCTTGGCTTCACTTATTAGTAGTCGAAGCCCTCAGGGAAATTACAAACTCATTGTTTCGTTCACCATTTTTTACCCTAGTTCATTTGTTGGTGTTTTGTTTCTTTCCAAAGGCCTCTGCTTCGGGAGCCATCCAGGTTTTTGGGAAGTACCAGAGCCATTCCAGGCATTTCATGAGGGTTCACCATTTTAGGATTATTTTGATTAAATTAAGCCGTCTAGGGTTTTGGGTAGTACTAGAGCCATTCCATCCATTTCACAAGGTTTCACCATTCTAGAAATATTTTGATTGGAATATGGGAACACAAGGTCAAATAGTGTCGGGTCAGATCCTTTGTAGGTATATCCTCAACCTTCCAATTTCATATAGGGTTTTATGTTCCAATTGTATTATCCCTATCCTTTGCAACAAAGTTATACCCTCTTCATTCCTATCAAGCTTTTAACATTTGGAATAAAGATGTGATCATATATAGGCATCTATAGAACAACATATAGGCTACTAAACATTGTAGGTTTGCAAGAGGTATCTCAAAATGTGTTATAACCTTTCTATCCATTTTTCTAACCTTTTTTTGTGAAAAAAGTTAAATTTTGTGCAAAGACAACCCCAAACATCAAACATGCCATCCAAATTGGTGACAACCCAAGAACAACTCTCACCTCTTTAACCTCTTGGACTGTGCGTAGTCGCCAACTATGGATTGTTTTACACTCATATTCTAATTCATATTCAATTGTTGCTCTGTTAAGAAATGTGAAAGACAAGTGTGAGGATATCCACACCAAATCTCTTAGTTCGTCTAAAAATTTCCATAACAAAGTAATCCAACATGAAGTAACAATGACAACACTAGAATAAAACAGAATTAGGACTTAAGGATCATTGCACCATATCAATGGTCAACATGCACACATATCTTATCCTAAATACTTAAAAATAATAATTTATGTCTTCCTTTGTTCCTACAAAGGATTGTTTCAACTATCAAGAGCTTCAACATTTCACACATCACAGGGAAAATCCATTTTGACTCTAATAAATTTGATTAGCAACATTAGCCAATTTTACAAAGGCAAAGTAATTTTAGTAGAAATTATTTCCCATGATTTATTTAATATAAGGGTAAAAACACTAAATGTGAATTGGGCAAAACTATAGAGGGCTTACCTAAATTGATTAGTAGGCATATATTGTCTTCTCGACTCATATTTCATAACTTCTCTTTCCTCAATGACAACTACTTTGTTTGAAGCATTCCACCATTTGTGAAACATTGCAACAAAGACATGGATATTTTGAGTGAGAGGACCACCACCAAACAATTTATACTGGTAAAATATTGTCCCACACAAGAAGAAAAATAGTGCTAATACCATTGTCACAACAAGAATACAAAATACCAGACCCCATTCAATAATGTCCTGGATACACATGACTATAGTGACTCCTACAATAGTATCCATGCATATAAAAAAGTACCACCAATTGAAGAATGAGCTCTTGTGCTTCTTCTCTTCGAGGTCCTTCTCGTCAAATTAATCTGCATCAAATGCTTGTAAACAATGTTTTTGGCCTCCTTTCCCCAAATTAACTGAGTAGATTGAGAAGAAAAAAACCATAATATAGAATGGCGAAGGTTTAGGAAAATATTATGAGGCATTATGGCATGGAGGAGGTTTGGAACTCCCCAAAGAGGTTGATAAAGTGACCAAAATTAATCCCTGTAACAATCCATTTCATGTAGTGTTATTTATTTGGGGTTTTGTACACTAGGTCAAAGTAGAAAAATTAATAACTATTTTGAAATAAGTTGAAGGTTCAATTCAACCAAATACATAGCAAATCTGACATTATCCATCAAATTTGAATGAATTCATTAATAAACTAGTTAGATAGATAAAGGATTATCTATTTCTTAATGTTGGAAAACTTTAAAAAAACCCATGGGACGTCTAAAAAGTTAACCCAATTAGGTACTCATCAACCTTGGTTTTGACAAAGGGTTTTCTCTTCAAGGTTGATTCTTTGAAAGTAAATTCCATGCTCACTATATTAAGTTGGTCCTGACATAGTCTATCCTTGAACAATCATGTAGTCTTGTTTGCCAATAGTAAGAGATTTAATGAATGTTAAGTTGTTCACTAGTGTTCCATTTTCATTTGTGGTATTAATCAACCTGATCTGACAAAAAGTTTAATCTCCAATGTTGATTTTTTTAAATTAAGTTCCATGTTGGCTTTATTAAGTTGGTCTCAACATAGCCAATCCTTGAACAATCATGTAAAGTCATTTGCAACAATATGAATTTTATTGAATGTTAAGTTGTTCACTAGCATTCCATTTTCATTGTGGTACAAATGTATGCCATAAGTTTATAAGGAGAGGAGATTGGATGAAAATACTAAGTTGTTTTTTCCAAAGAATTACCTCTCAAAGGAAAGCACCTAATCTCTACAAATTCCACTTGTTTCTAGGTTATGTTTTTAAACACTTTGAAGTTTAAACATAAAAAGGAAGATACTAATCAACAAATAGATGACAATCTTGTCATTCTAGGGTTTTTTATTTTTACAGAGAAAATAAATAGCTAGGGTTTCTAGGGTCTTCTAATTAAAATCCTTGCTAGGGTTCATAAACCCTAGATTCTCTTGAAAATTCTTAATGCAAACCCTAGAAATCATGTATTCTCTCTTCAAATTTTGTATACTAAAGGGTTAGTCAGAAAACACTAGAGACATCACTTTTATTCATGAAATTTCAAATGTATGAAAGATATCTCTTCATCATGTATTGAAAATTTTCAAGAGACAAAACGGATAAGTATATGTACTGTAACAACCCCGGGTCAAAAGTTCATGTAATAAAGTTAATAAAGGAAAAATAAGATCAAGATCACAGGACATGTATTCCAAGATGAATGTTGAGAAAAAAATCCTAGTGGACATCGCTTTTTGTTTAGTATGGCTAAGGAAATTGCCAAAGGAATTGGAAAGATTTTGAAAAGGCAAAGAGGCATTATTGACATTTTATTTAGAAAAATAAAAGTAAATAGGAGAAAAGTGAGATGAAAGGTCATAGGTTGCATGTGAGGAAATTGAAGGAAAATAGAGGGAAATGAATGATCCAAACTTAAACAGGAACACAAAAAATTACATATATAACCATAAATATGGAGATGCAACAAAAATAACACTTCATTTAATTAATATCAAATACTAAAATATGCTTAAAAACAAAATGGAAACAAACTAGCTCGGGTGATGGTATCTTGTCTCTGAGAAGAGATGTGGTGGCTACATGCCTCTGAATTGCATTATAATGAGGCTCAAGGGTATATTTATTATTCAGCAACAAGGGAAAATCATAAACAACCAAAACCCTAACCCCAGGAGATGGAATGCCAAGAGTTTGTGGGCCCCGTTGGGGTTAGTTGGGAAACCAACTTCCAGAGGTTGTAACTTGGTCATATTATCTCAGTTTGGGGCATACAAAACCTTTTTGGAAAGATATCTCCGAATACTACATGATTTGTGGGAAAAACCTACCTATGGATGGTTATGGGCTTGTTGTGAGCCTCAAAACAATGCCATTTATAAGGTCAAAACTGCTCCGAAATTTAAGGACCCAAAAAACTGCTAAAAATAGTAAATGTTGCAATTAAAAAGGAAACAGATGAAACCATCTACAGGTCTAGATGGAATAGGTGGGTGACCACCAATATCCACCTGGATAAGTACTCCCTCCTTAGGAATCAATGGTCCCCATTGCGTGTAGAGCCTCCATGAGGTGAGGAAATTTTTGTTGATCCTAGTCCCTGGTGAACCACTTGCCATAGTGAAGGAGTTGGCCTACTTTGACAACTTGATATAGTTGGATCCTCTATTGGTGAGTGTTCTTGATATGCATGTCTATCATCTGATCAATTGTGGCATGTTCTGTGTAGTTTGGGTTTAACCTTGTTCGTGTGAGTTGTTTTGCAATGTTGGATGAGTCTATTAATGGTGGAAAGAATGGCCGAAGGCGGTCTACATTGAACACTGGGTGCAGATCAAGGAACAATGGAATGTTGAGCTCGAAGTAATTATCCCCTACAACCTTGTTGATGGTGTATAGCCCATACTGGAGCAGGATAAGCTTTCGGTGGGGTCTAATGAGGCACTCCTTTTGCAAATGTAGCCAAACTTTTTCGCCCACCTGGAACTTGTGCGACACCCGATGTTGATCATGACACTTCTTGTACTTAGAATCGGCTCTGTCCAATATATCATGGACCTACTGGTGGATGTTTTGAATGTAATTAATGACCTTGTTAGCCCTGTCAGCTTCGGACTGGACGTGAGTCGAATCTTCCTGAGTAGCTGCAAGTGGTATGGCAACATCAATGGGAAATAATGGTTGAAATCCCAACCCTACCTGGAAGGGGTTGTAGCCCGTTGAGATATGTAGAGATCTATTGTAGCCATGTTGGAAATAGGGGAGGCTTTTATCCATTGTGCTTGGATACTTCGAGTTGTGCCCATGCAGAATGTGTACAATCATCCTATTGATGACCTCTGTTTCACCATCAGTTTAAGGGTGGAAATCCATGGACTTAGTAAGTTTGGTATCAAACATCAACTGAAGACTTGACCAAAATGCATTTAGGAATCTGTTGTATCGATCTGAGATAATGGACTGTGGGATCCCAAAGTGTACCCACACTCGCTTAAAGAAGAGCTTAGCAGTGGCCTTTGTTTTGATACTTTTCTTGCAAGCCATCATAATGGTCATCTTAGAGAATTTGTCGACGACCATGAAAACACAGTTGTTGCCATGCTTAGTAGGAGGCACCGACATGTAATCCATGGAGATGGATTCCCAAGATCGAATAGGAGTAGGAAGAGGAGTATATAGGCCTTGATTCTTGATGGATGGTTTGGAAATGTCGTGATCATTGCATGATCTAATGTACTTCCCAGCATCGTGGTGAAGGTTCGACTAATAAAAATAATTTTGTAATACTGCCACTGTCTTCTCTACTCCAAAATGTCCATCGACCCAATTGTAGTGCACCTCCCAAATTATCTTGGCATGCTCACTTGAAGGAACAAATATGTGTCCCAGTTGGCATAACAGTGCATCCTGGAGGTGAAAATTTGCAACTTTCTTAACTTCTAGGAGTGTCTGGTATGTGCTGCAAAATTCTGGATTGCTCTTATAAAGATGCAGCCACCCTGAAGTCTTATGCCCACAGGAGTTGAGCACAGTGATCAAAGCCATGAATGGTGGTTGGCTGAGGCAGTATGCAACATTATTGGTGCTTCCCTTGTAATTAATGTTCAAATGGGACTGTTTCAGGTATGTGGACCATTTTTAATGGCGATCATTATGCAACTTCCATTGTGTCTGTATGAACTGCAGGGGTTGATGGTCTATGTGGATGATCATTTCCTTCCCCAGAATGTAATGATTCCATTGACGGTAGGTCTGCACAATGGAATACATTTCTTTGTCATAGGTGGGATACTTTCAAACTATGTCTAAAAGTGTCTCACTATGGTAAGCCACTGGATGCCCTATTGCGTAAGAACTACACCAATAGCATAGTCAAAGGTATCTATCTCAATCTCAAATGGTTGTTGCAGGTCTGGTAATGTGAGAATTGGTGTAGAGTAGGGGCGATGCTTCAACTTGACAAACACCTTCTATTGGGTTTCAGACCAAAAGAAATTTTCTTTCGCTCCACCCTTTGTGACTTGACTTAAAGGCCAAGTGATATGTGAGAACCCCAACATGAACCTCTGGTAGAAATTGGCAGACCCAGAAAGATGCGAAGCTCTGTTAGAGTGGTTGGGGCTGGTCAGTCTTGAATGACTTGTATCTTGTTGGGTCCACATGTACACCCTGCTCATCAATGATGTATCCTAGATATTGAACCTGGGTCATGCCAAAAGTTCATTTCTCCAAATTGGCACACAACTTGTGTTGTTGCAGGGTTTGGAGTACCTGTCGAATATGGTGGAGGTGCTCTTCCAAACTCTGGTTGAAGATCAAGATGTCATCTAAATAAACAAACACGAATGCATTGGTGAAGAGTCACAAGATGTTGTCTGTCAATCTCATGAATGTTGTGGGGGCATTTATCAACCCAAAAGGCATGACCAACCATTCAAAAATGACATCCTTGGATTTGAAGGTAGTCTTCCACAAATCAGAGGGTTCGATAGGGACTTTGTGATATATGGATTTTATGTCAATCTTACTGAAATATTTGGCCCCGTTGAGCTGGTCCATAAGGTCATCAATTTGTGGGATTGGGTAGCTATTTTGGACAATGATATTGTTTAGCACCCGATAGTCAATACAGAGTCTCCAGGTCTCATCATTCTTCTGTACCAATACAATCAGGTCCCACAAGGTAATGAGCTTGGCATGATGTGCCCTTTCTACAACATGTCTTGACTAGACTTCTTGATCTCATCATTCTCCATAACAGAGCGTTGATAGATCTATCCACTAGGTAGCAGTGCATCCAGGGTCAAATCGATGGAGTGCTTGACTTGACAGTGCATAAGTACCCCCGTAGGTGAGGTGAAAATGTCCATATACTCCTCCATGACCTTTTCCATTAACTATTGTTGTGCAGAGGAGCCTTGTTTGGAAGTCGTTGCCATAATCTTGTTTTTTCCCTGAGGGTGAATCATAAGGAAAACAAATTTCCTAGTCTATGAAATGATCTTACTACATTGTTTTGTTGAGATCAAAGAGATGGCGGTAGGCGGGGCCACCTCCGGTATCCTGTATAATTTATTGCCCAAACTAATAATCATAGAGTGAGGTCTAGACTCATATACAACATGTCGCTTCCATAAGTATGGTTTTCATAATAATACATCTCAAACTTCAAGAGGAGAAACATCACACAATACCTCATCTGTGAAGGGCTTGATGCTGTAGGGAATGAAACGTTGTTGGCTAACGTGGAGATCTCATCCTTGGTGAAGCCACCTGATGATGTGTGACTACAGATATGTTGTAGTTGGTAGGCCCATTTTCTTCACAGCCTCTGTTGAAATGAGGTTCTTTTGGATCATGTTGTTTACAATGAAATGAAACGGAGAACCCTTCAACCACATCTGTGAGTGGAAGATGTGTTCCCATTCCTATGGATCTTCAGGTTCATTCTTCTGGATCTCGGTGGTGGCCACGGTGGCACTAGACTCCGTGTCAATGATATTCTTCCCTTCGTAATTACCCTTGTCGAGTTTTGACTGAGGATCAAAACATGTGTCTAATTAGGAAGCTTTCAGCTCGGCCACCAGTGACTACTAGGATTGACACTCACTTGTGTTGTGAGTGGAACTCTTATGGAACTCACACCATTTTCCTATGTCCTTGTTTGTCTTCATTGTGTTGTTCTTTGCTTTTGGCTTCAGTGGGTTGTCCTGGGTCACCCCGCATTAGCTTTGTCCTTTGATCTACGGTTTGGGGGTGCCTTTCCCTTGTTTCAGATTCACAGATCAAAAGTCTCGCTTCTTTTGTTTAAACTTATGCTCAATCTTGACAGCATATCGATACACCTTGCCAAGCGAGGAGATGTCTATGAGCTCCATATTGTCCTAGATGTACCTATGTAGACAATCGTGGTGCTTGAGTGCAAAATGTCGCTCATAATAATTGATACCCAAATTCGTGTGAAAAGTATGAAAAACATTGGTAAACTATTGCACGTCTTGGTCCCTTCCTTGCCGCAATGTGGTCCATTTTATGTATTTAGCCTCATAGATCTTGAGAGGATAGTGATGCTCCTTGATGGCATCCTGGAATGAATTCCAATTGGGTGTGGTTGAAAATAGTGAGGGTTTACTTTTGTCCTTCTTCTCATAGTAGGTTTCCCACTAGTACTTGAGGTGGGGGTGGCCTTGAGAAGTGCAAAAGTAATATTTTCCCGGTGGGAAAAATCATGAACATAAAATAGCCTTCTAGCAGATTTAACCATTTATCTATGGCATCTGCATCTATTTGACCTTTAAATATGGGGATGTGAAAGTTAACTTGTACCTTAAAGGGTGTGGCGCTTCCAGAGTTGCTACTGGAAGGAGATGGATCAACTTTGGGTAGCTGCTAAAGTATTTGGACAAAGTTGTCCATCATCACGTTCCTATGTCACTTGAGGTCTTCTTCAAGCAATATTTTGAAAGGATATCCTGCCCCCTCATATTTTTTCTCTTTCCCCATGGGAGGCCGTCGAGATTTGTGAGGCTAGTCTTGTAAAGGTTCGACCAGTTCGAGCCCTAAATCCTTATATCCTAACATCGTTGGGGACATGCAAAGAAAAACAGAGAAAGAGCAGACTACTCTGATACCACTGATTCAAACTGAAAAGTGAATGCAACAAACTATAGATATAACCATAAATACAATGATGTAGCATAAATAACGCTTCATTTCATTAATATAAAACACTAAAATATGCTTACAAATAGAATGGAAATTAACTGGCTCGAGCGATGGTAGCTTATATTTGAGAAGAGATGTGGTGGATACATGCCTATGAATTGTGTTACAATGAATCTCAAGGGCCTATTTATTATTGAACAACAAGGGAAAATGCTAAACAACCAAAACACTAACTCTAGGAGATGGAACGCGAAGAGTTTGTGGGCCTCATTAGGGTTAGTTGGGCAACCAACTTCCCGAGGTCACAACTTGGTCATATTATCTCTGTTTGGTGCATACAATACCTTGTTGGAAATATCTATTAGAGTACTATAGGATTTATGGCAAGATCCTATCTATGTCCTTGTGCCTACTGCGAACCTCAAAAAAACACCGTTTAGGGGGTCAAAACTACTCCGGAAGTTCAGGACTCAAAAAACTGTTAAAAATAGTAAATGTTGCAATAAAAAAGGAAACAGATGAAACCAACCGGAGGTCTAGGTAGAATAGGCAAGTGGCCATGAATATCCACCTGGATCAATGAAGAAATTAGAGGCATCAATAACAAAAAGGTTTCTGAGGGTCAGTTCATAGCTTTTGTCAACCTTTTGTCAGTTTGATTTTGGAATTGGCTTTAGAGAGGATAAGAGCACCAATAGGAGAAAGCAAGCAAGAAAGCAAAGGAAGTAAAGAGTCAAGCAAGGAAGAGTTGGATCAAGCGGCCTCAACAGGAATACTTTCAGGTAACAGGTTGTATGTATGATTTCCTAGCTGGTTTTGGCATGCATGTATGGTTCATTTTTTGTTACTAGCATGGGTTTTTTCTAGTTTGACAATGGTTTAACCTTTCTTTGCCATTTCTGAATAGCCATGGTGTGATGTGATTCATTCTTGGTTCAACTTTGGATTGCAGAAAGCTTTGGATGAGATGGTCTCAGGAAAATTCCAAGGGTTGGGGATGGAGATGGTTTTCTTGAGAATCCCTCAATAGGTGGGTGGAGACAGGAAAATTCCTTAAGAGATGGTGAAGGAATTTTGAGGAATCCAAGCTCTATTTGGTTTTGTGATCTAGGGACCGGCATAGATGAGATCAAAGTAGTGTGAGGGTGGATGTGGTTTAACCTATGGAATCCCTTGGTTGTTTATATATTGGTTTATCCCATGATATCCCATATTCATGCTTGAAATATGGCACATGGTTGATTCGCTGAAAGAGAGATTTGGCTCAGCCTAATCTATGGTCGGGTGGTACGTGGAAGTCCCTAACTTGGTTGGAATTTGTATACATTAATAAGAGCTAATTTCCTCTTGTATTTTATGAGTAAATGTACTTGTTATGACGTGGTTTGGATGGATGTTCTATCATTGTTATTAATCTAGTTATATGTTGGTTATAAGCATGGTTTTATGACATATTATAGTTATGAATCTTAACATGAATTGATTGGTAAATGAATGCTTATTGAATGCATGACCTAATAGATGTTATTGCAACTATTGTGAGAGGACATTAGACCTTCTTGATGATTCTAAGATAAGTTTAAGATCTCTATGTTCAGATATGCATTCATGACCTGTCGATTTCATGTTCACAATGTGTTTGAGGAAATTACTATCATGGTTAGGCCTAGATAGGTCGATTCCTTGATTAAGTTTTGCGTTAGAGGCTTTTTCCTTGTGTTATTTATTATTTTGGAAAATCTCGTCAAGTTCTGGGTAGTGATCTGGATTCTATCCTTGAAAAGGTGGCTCAAATCTCATGGTTGTGGGCTTAGAACTGAGAAATAGGAATTGTAGTTGCTACCTTGCAGGCTTATGCATATGACTAGAGGCCTATAGTCTCATGGATGCAAGATTATGCATGCGACTAACAGTCTAAGTTAGTGTAAAAGTAGTCTAGCTAAGGGTTTGGGCACCTGGAGTGGTTGTTTAGCTCCTAGGGGTCCTGTAGCTCCTTAGTTTGGCCAATGAGGTTTCTTTTGTTGACTCCATTTCCTTAAGGTGATCTAGGAAGTTACTTCATGTCATAGTAGCCCTCAACTCATGTTCACTCTAGCAGGCCAATGAAAGTAGGTAAATATGGGAGGGGTGGTTAAAGATTGGTATCAGAGCATGGTTCAAATAATTGTACTATATATGGTTATGACTAGCACATTTAACCCATCTGGATAGATGTATGTTGTTATGAATGCCTTGTCATGGTTATGGTTGTCATGCATGAGGTCATGGTATGTAGTTAGTATTGTCATGCATGATGTTGACATGTTCATATGATTATGATTATACATGTATCGTGCTAATTTGGACTAATTTTGTAGATGAGATAGCCTCCCCTGAACGACATTGAGGTATGATTTTTATTATGGTATCTATTTGGTTTATTTGACATGGCATGCTTGTAGCAAGAAGATAATCAAATATGACAAGAAAAATGGTGGACTATAGTTCACGTGACTCTGCCTACAGATTAGTTGGGCAACAAGGAGATGAGTACTCTCCTGATATAGCAGACACATTAACAAGTTTGAGGGTAGAGATCAAAAGCTGCAAGGTTGACAATGACAGGTTGCTTGAGGCTCAGGAAAGAGTTGCAAAGGTTTAGGAAAAGGAGTCAGAGGCGAATGTAGTGATCCTTCAGATTTTGTCAGGCTTGCAGAGACAGGGACAATTGAGGATTAGTCAAGAACAATAAGATAAGACTAATGGGACATATGGTAGTAGAACACGGTTAGGATAAATGTTAGATAGAGGGGACACAAGCAGAGATGGAAAATAATTGGGTACACTTTACAGGAATACTGGTATATATGGGTTTAATTCTAGTTCCTCATCCAGGAGACATCATCACCGCCATCATCCTTATAGGAGGAGTGAGTATTTTTTAGAGGAGTTCAAGAAAGTCAAGCCTCCTACATTTGATGGAGAGATGAAGAAGTAAGAAGATGCAGAGGCATGGTTGCTTGGGATGAAGAAATTATTTAGATTTCATAACTACTAAGAGAAAATGAATGTCACAATAACTACCTTTAGTCCTAAAGGGAAATCAAATATCTGGTGGGAATATGTGAAGAATGTTAGAAGCATTCGAGAAGAATATTTTATTTGGGATGAGTTTGAGAGACTCTTCAAGAAGAAGTACCTATCTGAAAGGTATTATGATGACATAACTAATGAGTTTAATGAGTTGCAGATGGGCTTTATGATAGATGATGAGTATACTAGCAGGTTCCTGGAGCTATTGAGGTACGTGCCTTACCTCAAGGATGAGAAAACAAAGATTCAAGGTTCATCAGTGGGTTGCCAACAACATATAGAAACCAGATTGAGTTTGATGAGCCTCAGTTGTTGGAGGAAGCCATCAAGAAACTTAAGCATTGTTATGAGTAATCAAAGCGTAAAGATAAGCCTAAATGTGAATTGAAGGGGAATATGAAGGCTAAAGGGAAGTGGCCACCGAAGTGGGGAATACCTCAGGATGTGGATGAGAAAGAAAATGTTGCTCCTTACAAGAAGTTTAATGCAATTGAGAAGGGACATGGGTTTCAACTTGGAGAGCAGCAAAATAGAGGTGATGGCAGGGGACCGTTGTAGTGTTGGATTTGTGGAAAATATCATCATAAAAAGGATTATCCATTGTACTAGGGTGGCAGGCCTCCGATATACAATGCTGAGGAGGTGCAAACAGTTGGGGATGTTGGAAATAACATTCCTCGAATTTATGCAACCATGGACAACAAGCATACATATCACTAGGCATCCATTATTGAGATGGAAGGTAAGCTCTATGATCGAGTTGTTTCTATTTTGATTGACCCTAGATCAAATTATAGTTATCTTAATCTTGACCTGGTGGATAAGTGTGGTTTGAGAAAAGAAGTGCATGCAGAGTCCTGGTTGGTGCAATTGGCTACAGGTACTAAGAATAGAATTCATCATTGGGTAAGATCTTGTGCGTTTGGGCCGCATGGTATGCCTACATCTGCACATCTAAATGTGCTTCCATTAGGATCATATAGTATGATTTTGGGCATCGATTGAATGTATATTCACAGTACCAAAGTAGATTGTTATGACAAGGCTATTGAGTTCCTAGATGATAATGGTAAAAAGAGAATCTTGCAGGGAAATAAGAAGCCTACATTGGTTAGGATGGTTACAACTATGTAGGCTAAGAGGAGTTGCAGGAAGGGGTGTGTACTGTTTGCAGTTCATATTTCTAGTGACAAAGGTAAATATGTTGAGGATGTGTAAGTCTTCAAGATGTATCTTATCTTGCAGTAATTCAAGATGTATTTCCAACAAAGGTTTCAAAGTTTCCTCCCCATAGGGAAGTGGAATTTTCTATTGAGTTGGTACCAGGAGCAGTGCTAGCATCAAAGGCATGTTACAGGATGAGCACACCAAAGTTAGTGGAATTGAAGTTGCAGTTGAAGGAAATGCTTGATAAGGGATTAATTATGCCAAGTGTATTGCCTTAGGGTGCACTGGTATTGTTCATGAAGAAGAAGGATGGTATTCTCAGATTGTGCATTGATTACATGAAATTGAATAAGGTGATGGTCAAGAACATGTATCTATTGCCAAGGATTGATGACTTGTTTGACTAGTTGGAGGGAGAAACAATGTTCTCAAAGATTGAATTTAGATTAGGATACCATCAGGTGCATATCAAAGAAGAGGATATCTACAATATTTCTTTCCAGACTAGGTATGGGCATTATGAATTTGTTGTGGTTCCTTTTGGTTTGACTAATGCTCCAACTACTTTCATGTGCTTGCTGAATATTGAGTTGTGTCCTTATCTAGACAAGTTTGTGATTGTATTCATTGATGATGTACTGATATATTCTAAGAATAAGGAAGGGCATGCCGAACACTTGGCAATAGAATTAAGATTTCTAAGAGAGCATTAGTTGTATGCTAAGCTTAGTAAATGAAACTTCTTTCAGATAGAGGTACATTACTTGGGGCATGTTGTTTCCAAGGAAGGCATAGCAGTGGATCTCAAAAAGATAAAAGATACAATGGAATGGGAAACTCCTAGAAATATTGATGAAGTTAGATCATCCATGTGGTTAGCAGGTTACTACAAGAGGTTCATCAGGAAATTCTCATGGATTTCCAATCCCGTTACATCCTTGCAGAGGAAAGGAAATAATTTTAAATGGACAAAGGAGTGTGTAGCTAGTTTTGAGCAGTTGAAGCAGTTTTTGACAAATAGTTCTCAAGATTGCAAATCTGGATAAAGAGTTTGTAGTGTGTACAGATGCTTGAAAGAGATGACTTGGTGGAGTTATGATGCAAAAGGGACAAGTGGTATTCTATGATTCAAAGAAACTAAATGAGCACGAACAGAACAATCTGACTCATGGCCTTCAGTTGGAAACTATTATTCACACATTGAAGATGTGGAGGCACTATCTTCTTGGCAGGAGGTTTGTGTTGATGAGTGATCATAGTGGGCTGAGGTAGTTTTTTGAGAAACCGAATTTGAATGCCAAGAAAGATAGATGGTTGGATACCCTTAATGAGTTTGAATTTGATATCAAATACATTAAAGGTGTTGAGAAATCTAGGGCACTAGAATTAGGATATTTCTTTTGAAATGATAACTGCTTGTGAATTATTTTTACTTCTTTAGATTAGGTTCTTCTCTTGGTTAGATTATTATAGTGTTTTATTCATCAAATAACTATAAAATCATAACTAATAAAGAGATAAGAGACAGAGAATGTAGACGATCAGCTAGGGCCAAAACCTCTCCAACTTGAGAGGAAAACCAAAACAAATTATTGCTCTTATGGAGACTTCTATTGACGAATAACAAGACCAAGACCCTTGACACAACAACCTCTCCAAGACCAATTCACAAGCCTTCTTAGTTTGATTTCTTCCTTGAGTCAAATATGGTCAAAATTTCTTCTTCTTTCACGATTCCAGCTATCCTTTGGATTCCGGTCCCTTGGTTTAGCTCTGTGATTTTTGGCCCTACTTCAGAAACCCTTATTGTAGCATATGAGAGAGAGTAACACCTTGATTCCCTTCACTCTAGATGGAGACTCTTTCTCCTTTAACTCAGCTTGAGAATCACCTTTTTTTCTCCCAAAATCTTCCCTCTCAATATGGTTGTGGTATCTCGGTCCTTGCTGCAGTAGACAACACTAGATGCTCACACGTGTGGAGTGTACTAACCCAAAAAAGATTAGAAAAAAATTCAGTGGTGATCCTCCTTACTTCACTTGATGATGGGAATCTTCTTGAGATATTTGCATTTCTATTTCTCTTCTTCTTGGTTGTCTGAATTGTGTCCCCAAATGGAGGCCAATATGCCCTATATATAGTGTTTTTACCATCAAAATAAGCCAACTTGAACTGGTGCCTAGTGTTGGGTCTTGAAAATTTCATTCATATCCATTACACTTTCACTATTATGTCCATTATATCACCTCCATTTCACCTCCATTTCACTACTATGTCACTACATTCATCCCACTTTCATTATCATTGGGCCACATTTATGTTTTTCCAAACTTTATTAATTCTAAGCCTTTTAAGTGAATTTGTGGTTAAAAATTAGAAAATAATGTGCATATGCTTATACCTAACAAATGGGTTGAGATTGTTGACATGTGTAGGTTGAAAGGAGGCTTCTAGAAGACCCTTATGTGGCACTCTAAGGCCAAATTCGAATTTGAGTGGAAAGAATCATGGATCATGAGGATATGTGTCACATCTCCTAGTTGTATTGAAACTCTAAGAAGACATGTGTCTTATTAGTTCCTATTTTGATTAGGACTCTAGAGGTAGAGGGAGAGCTTCATGGACTCTCATTAATGAGATGGCTTCTCATCTTTTTGTATAGATAGGAGATCTCTCGCCTTCATTTGTTAGCTTGTTATCTTGTTAGTCTTAGCTTAGCTTGGCTTTTAGTTCTTTAGCTTGGAGTTTGTAGTTCTTCCTTGATGGATTTGGAAAGCTTTGGAGAGCTTTGTTGTACTTTGTAATTTTGAATAATTTGAATAAGCTTTGATGTTCTCAACATGGAAGGAGATGTGAAGTAGATATCATGGAGCACACTAGAATGTAAGGTAGAGTAGATTTCATTTTGTAAAAATTGCTTTGTAGAATGTAAGGTAGAATAGATTTCATTTTGTAAATATTTCCTTGTTTTGATTTGATTACTTTCAAGTTTGATAGATTAGATTTTTCATTCATGCAATTTTAATTCATGCAAGTGTGTTCAATTTTGCCTTGATTTCATAGGTGGTAGAGGGGCCCCTGCCTTGTATAGTTGTCATTTAATTTTGCATTTAATTTTGTTATGCTTATGTATATTAGCTGTACATAGATTGTTTTCAAGTTGATTGTAGATTAGTCATGCACATAGCCTTTTAATGACTAATGACATGATAGAGTCATCTTGTCCTTTTGCTGAAGTAGCAAGGATACTGGGTCTCATAGTCACTAGCTCATTGTTTGGTTATTGCATTTTATTTTGATTGAACTAATGACATGATAGAATCATCTTCTCCTTTTGCTGAAGCAGCAAGGATACTGGGTCTCATAGTCATTAGTCATTGTTTGGTTATTTGCATTTTATTTTGGATTGACTACTTTAGAAACCACACAAGACAAAACCCCAAAACAAACATAAACTATAAAACACGAAGTAAGAGAAAGGTTAACTAAGCACATATAGTGCACCACACTTCATCAGTTTACGATACCCAGATTGATAATTTATGTAGAGCAATTTAAGACATTAAATTGACTAGACACTAAGCCTGGTGGTATTTTCTACCTTTAGGAGGATAGGGCCTCCCCCAATAAGATAATTCTAATAGACCAGGAAATGGTCATTATCGTGACCATGGCCTTTGCATTTCAAGGACAAAACTTTTGTGCGAACCTCAGTTTGGACTTCCTTTCCCTTTTTGAGGCTCTGCGACTCCATATGTAAGCTAGCCAACTGCAAATGAATTTGTTGTACCCCCATATTCATATCCTGAATGGTTGAAGTTTCTAATCTCATAGCAGAATCTAATGCTTCAGCCAACATGCCAATCTTTTGTTGTGACAATGACAATATCAAATGGAAAAATAGTGAAGAAATGTACCAATCCCTATGTTGATCATCCAGTATCTGCATATTAGTCTCCTGGAACAAACACTTCAGTCTATGATCAAACTTCCATGCAGACTCATTTACCATTTTTTGTATTTATTTAACCTCCATCAGAGGCTGGGCTTGTGACTTAGGCTTCCTAAATTCATTGTTGAGTGCCTTCTTCTTCTCTTCCAATGCTGAATTTGGATGATCTAGACAATACTTAATATACCATCTTAGTTCTCTATCTTGTAGTGTTGTAACTAGCTGCGCTTTCTTCAAATCATCATCTGTAACCTATCGTGACTTCCACACAACATCTACTAAAAACCAAAAAATTTTAGGGTCTTTTGTCCCCATACCCTTGAAAATGAGCATCTTCATCGTGTTGTCCATGTTGAATAGTGGAGATGGAGGTGTACGTGTAGGTGTGTGAGGTAGAGGTGATGCTGGAGGTGGAGTGGATAGATTTGGTATATGTGTGATACCCTACTTTACCATTTGCAGCACACCTAGAGGTGTCCTCAGAATACTACTTTCCTCATCACTATCAGATGCTCCTAACAAAGAGCTATATTCAACACCTGAATCTAGATCTCTTCTGAATGTTTTTCCACTTCGTGTAGCTCTCGTTATATATCTTCTAAACATTAATTTAATGGCATAACCTTTTTCTAACACAATAGCATTTTAATCGAAGTCTTTGGGGATTTTAGATACTTACCTCTAGGTCCTCTGAAGAATCATCCTTCAGCTTCACTATAACCTAGACATGTAATGGTCGCGAACTCAGTGATGAATCCACCCAAAACGTTATTGATCCAGTAATTGACAACCCTCACGATATTGTTTTTTAAATCTTTGAGATGCCTTACCAACTCCGAACTCCAGATAATAGGGTTGTCCAATTTCCATGTGCCTTGGATATCTGCCAATTTCAACAACCACTAGTGTAATTCACATAGAAAAGAGCAAAATAAAACTGCGAGCTCATCTCTATACATATATCTATTCATCCACTCTTCCTTTGACATGTGAAGATTTCTATTTTCCTTGGCTCCAAATCCATGTAGCTTTCAATATATCAACTTCTCGATTTATTTCTTAGTTTGGAACAATTTATTCGACATCACACATTCCTCATATATATCTCGGTCCCATCAACGGAACCATTTTTGGCTCAAGGGGTTCTCACATAGGTTTGGATTTTGTTGTGCAACCAACAAAACCCTAAATCGTTGGCCCTTTCGGCAACAACCTGCGTAGGACAATCTGTAGTCTCATTTGAAGCAGTATTGGGGGATCACAGAGCCAGGTTTCTACATCCAGAGGTACATGTGATGGGTATCTATTACCTGTATTGCTTTATCCCAAAGTTCATCAACCCTAACCCTTAAAATGCAGAAATGAGAGTAACTTACAGAAAATAGAATCTAACCATTCACAGAATATCATAAACATTCATAATATCAAGCAAATGTGTAAATATACCACTTTTGTGCATCAATTAAGTGTTTCTTCAGATAAATGCAGAAAACAGACCGAATACACATAAATTTCATAATTAAATATAAAGGCGCATATACATTATTATTGCTCCAAAGAGTCTTTATTAGATATAATCATTTTGTTATAGACTCTTCTTCCTTTTGCATACAATTCCTGGGGCCTGCGCACTCAGCGTGTAAAATTACCAATGTCTTCACGCACATAGCTGCAGGAGGCTTCCCATTCTCCTAAGTACAGAAAACAATATTTTCTTCCTCACTCTACTTACTCATACAATGATCTTGAATTATTAACTTACTTCATACGACTTGTTATGTCTCCTTTATATAGTTTCTTCCTTTACAATACCATGGTTCACGAACCACAGGTCGGTCACAAAACATCCAATCGTCTAACAAACTAAGGGACTAAAGTCCCTTTTGACTCCTATGAACGTTGCTCTCATCCCCTCAAAATGAGGAGACTTTACATAATTAACAAAACTCATTACAAGATATACCATAGGGGACCATGTCCCAATAGACGGAGACATACAAGGGTGGGGTGAGAGAGAGAGAGATGGTGGAAGGAAAAGAGAGTTGGAATTAGGGAAGGGGAGAGAGAGAGAAAGAGATAATGAGAGAGATAATAAGGAATATGGGAGAGCGATAGAGGGAGGGAGAGATAAGGTTAGGGAAAGGGAAATGAGGGAAAAAAAGGTTGTTAGAGAGATTTTGTGTATTATTGGGAGAGATATGGAAATAGTCTTGGGTAGGGGGAGAGAAAGGGGGATATAGGAGGGATACATTGATGGGGGAGAGAGAAAGGGATATTAGAGAGATACATTTGTGATGGAGAGAGAGAGGGAAAAAGAGGGAGAGAGATAAGAAAAGGGGGATAGGTTGGCGGAGAGAGAGATGGATAAAAGGGACATGTAGGGAGAGAGGGAGAGAGAGATAAAGAGAGATAAATGGAGAGAGATTGAGACTAAGTATGGAGGGGGGGGAGAGAGAGAGATACATGAGGGATACATACAAGGTATGTGTGTGTGAGAGAGAGGAGGGAGACATACAAAGGGGGAGAGAGAGATAAGAAGAAGGAATATGGATAAAGAGATTGGTGAAGGAAGAAACAAAAATTGTGAGAGATACGGGGAAGGAAGAGATATGGAGAGAGAGAGGGGGGGAGAGAGAGAGATGTGTGAGAAGAGAGGGGTGAGAGAGATGAGGAAATGTTGAATGGGGAAGAGAGATATAAAGAGGGAGTCAAACTTTCATGAGAGGGAAAAAAACAAATAGGGAAAGGGGAAGAGAGAAGGGAAGCATTTGGATAAAAAGAGAGAGAAATGGATAGGAAAAGGGAGGGGGGCTTTGGAAATCAGAGAGAGAGATGCATAAGAGGGAGACATAAGCACAGAGAGACAAATAGATAGGGGAGAGGGGGATGTGATGGAGGGAGAGAGGGGGAGGGGTAGGAAGAGAGAGGGGTAGAGAGAAAGATAAAAAGAGTGAGACATAGAAAGAGAGAGGGAAATAAAGGGATAGGGAAAGGGGGAGATAGAGGTTAGGGGAAGATGGAGGATGGAAACATAGGGAGAGTAAGAGGTATAAAGGGATAGGGAAAGAGAGAGAGAGGTAGTGTGGGGTATAGAGAGATGTGGGGGTCTTAGAGAGCGGGAGACCCATATACAAGTGATAAATAAGGAAAAATGGAGACACAAATAAGTAGAGTGAATAGGATGAAGAGGGAGGTAGAGTCATAGAGGGCAAGGAGGAAGATATATATATATATATAGAGAGAGAGAGAGAGAGAGAGAAACAAAGATAGACAAGGATGGAAAGGGATGGCATGTGAATTATATAAAGCATGTAGATTGTACAATGTGTGCATGTGAATATAACATATGCTCATTATTAGCATGCACACATTTTGTTCATGTGCATGCCTTAATAGTTTCAAAAAATGTTTGGAAATAATAAATTTTTCACTTATGTACTGCATGAGGTGGCCATTTTGTTTTTAGGTTTGGATTAACAAACCTTTTGGTTTGGTCTAAATAAATAAAAAGCACATCCACTTTTTCAAGATCCTAATTTTCTACCACGATGCTCTACATGCGTTGCAAATTCATTGCTAATGAAACTAAACATATTTATAGATATTTGCCTACAAAAACTAGATATATATTATTTTCAACTCTCTCTCTATGTGTGTGTGTGGAAAAATAATGGTTCACAAGATCCATTTGTTATATACAAACATACAATTTTATTTCAAAACATCAAGTCACTTTCATACCAAACTAGGGCATAACACAAAGATACACATTATGCTTTAGAGAAAAGGTAACACGTTAATCTTACAAAAATATTATTCTTTAAAGGTAGAAGAATTTTATATAAGTAAAAGTTATATAGGAAAACAATTTTATTGTCTACTTTTCATCTTTCTACACTATGTATTAAAAAGATTTGTATATACCTCTAATAATTAGTTTCAATTATCATATTTCTATTTCTCTATATTTCAACTGCTACTAACATGTCATAATTAGGTAGCATTATCTGACCCCAATCCCTTCCTTTCTTGGACGTTCCTTCACCTTCTCTTTTCCTTTGGATGTGCAATTTGATTTTGAGTTGGTATTGGCACTTTCATGTGGAATAAGTGCATGCACTTTTGATCTTTTCAATGTTCCAACCCTTATGAGCTTACTGTAATTGTGTATGGGGGACTCAATAAAAGCATCAAGTTTGTTAATCTTACAAGTTTCTCCCGTTAAAATTCAAGAGTGTAATAAAGGTGTAGAGAAATGTAGCATACTCTACCCAATTCGGATAATATGACGACAACTAATTGCATTCTTTCTTGGATTGGTGGATTCTACATCCTTTGGACTTGAGTAACAGGGCTTTGAATGTGTGAAGAAGTCTTAAGTGTTTTGGAAACTACTAAGATATAATGGGTTTAGCTCATTTGAAGGATGTGACCCTAAATCCCATCATGCTTCCAAAAGAGAGTCTCCAAAGCGGTCCAAACTTCATTTGAGGTGGTGCATGCTTCAACATGAAACAAAAATTCTAAAGGATTTGATAACAATAGGATATTTAGGGCCTCGTCATTTTGTGTTTGAAAAATTTAGAATTCACAGCTACAAAATTTAGCAATCCTAGTTACCATGGCTATTGCATACAAGCTTATACTTCTAAGTTGAAGTAGAATTATAGACTTCAATTTGAAATAGTCATATGGTGTGATTATTGAAGAAGCTATAAACTCCATTATTTCTAAAAGATGTAATTTTTAGTATTTACAAAAATATTGTTTATGCTTCTTCTTCTCAACTAACGTGGACTTTGATATCGTGTTAATTGTAGTTGAACCTAAACATAGTGGACATGGTTAGAAGGCCATGAAAAGAACTTGTAAGTAGGAAAGAAGAAAGCAAAATTAATAAAATGAATTCTATTGACACAAAATAAATAAAGGAAGACAAATTACATAGTTTACACAGGTAAATAAAGCACTATAAGATTGAACTGAGAGAGATGAGGACATGCACTCAAGGACATTTACACGTAGTCTTAGTGAAGTAGTCATGCAATTTGTCAAGGAAGACAAACTACATATGATATAGTTTACATAGATAAAACAAACCACTATAAGATTGAATTAAGAGAGATGAGGACATGCACTCAAGAACATTTACACTTAGTCTTAGTAAAGTAGTCATGCAGTTTGTCTCTCAAGAAAGTGGAGATAAGTAAAACTCATCCATGTGTAAATAAGATTCATTCATACAATTGTGGAGAGGAGCTTGGTCAAGGTTACCATGCGTGACTCCACTCCACTAGTCTAATCTATCTACATTGAAGTGTACATAATACTTTTATATGCAATCAAAGTAAACTTTCCATGGAATAGAGACAATTTCTTTTACTTATAACCATTAAGTAAAGTAAATCATTGAATTAGTGTGTATATATATCTATATATAATTGTTTGGCATACAACAATAAATCAATATTAATATGAATACACAAATAGTTGAACTATTTCAATCATGGTGTTGTAAATTTCCATTTACATTCCTTACATATATTTTGGATGGTACCATCATTACCCATGTTGGTTTTATTCGTGTGGATATCCCTTTGACAATAAAAGTAAAAAGAAAAAAGAAAAAATAAATGAAATTAGATTTACCATAAATCTATATATATTGGGTGGAAAAGAATATTTATTTAATTTTTTTCATATTTCAATATTAATAAAAGATGATATTGCAAATTCTTTCCATTAAAAAAAATAAAAATAAATTGGTAAGAGCATTTCATTGATGTGCATATCCTTCTTGTGATAACATCGTATAGAGTCAATTATTCTTCTATCTAAAATATAAGTTGATCTTAAATTAAGCTCAACCTAATTTAGCTAAAAAATTAAATAAATATTCAATTTAAATAAATAAATATTTAAGTTAATTTGTAAGTTTATTTTTTCATTGTTTTTTAGCAATATTATACAACCTAAAAAATGTTATCATTTTAAATTATTTATTAAAAAATTATTAAAATATTCATATAAAATTTGATTAGATTGAAATTTGTTTTTTGGAATTAAAACGGAAATAAAAAATTATAAATTGTTTATTATACTGAACTATTAAAAAAACTAATTCAATATAATTTTGGGGAAAATAAAACAAAAAAGAAAATTTCTAAGCCAATATGTAACCAAACTATAGAAAATTTATACTCTAAAACTATTCATAGAAGAAATAAAATGGTTTTCTTTTATGAATTGACAATCAAAAGATTCAACCTTATTTATAATTATTTGCATTTAAATAAATAAATCATCATCATAAAATCATTTTAATTGTAGAATTGCCATTCATATGTCTCTCGGAATTTTATAACTCGGATTGGAAATGCAGAGCCTAAATTTTAAATCTTTTGTGATTGGTTGCGCAATTTGCACTACTTATTCACCTTTAAGATGTGCTCTCCGAATTTTAAAATTCATAGCGCAATCGCGCTGGCGAATTGTTAAATCCTTGTGATTGTTTCTAAAATCTTCAAGCGTTATCGTTTTCTCTATGTTGATTACTATGGAAATGATATCGTATTTAATCCATAAAATAAAATAATAAGAACGCACATAATTTATAATCAATAACATGGACACATATATATTTTGTGGTATCTGCTCTATTCGTAATCCACTACAATACTTATTTCACATATGACATGGACATGTAGACCCACCAAGATGCCCTGGGTATGCGAGAATAGGGGTTTTATAATTATATGAGATTCATAAAGAAGCATTGATACCTTACCACAATAGTTGTATTATCAACTATTAGGTCATATTCTTATTGAACATTCATTTTCTAATCAAAATATGACGAGAGCCATACTGTTGCACTGAAAATTGTCACCTTGACATTATGCTACCTATGTGAGTTCATTACCACTCATACATTCCTCCTCTACAAGTCTAAAACATCAGTTCCTCATATCAAGTCTTGAAAATAAGAGAAAAGCTCTCAAAAGTGTTTAGAAACTCTCGTTCTGTACTTTCTCTTTGTCTTATCCGAGATCCCGCACCTAATGGTCATGTATCGAGTGCACATGACCTCACTGTCTCTATGTTAAACATGCGGACCCCTGTAAAAGTTAAAAAGGCACAAGTATATTTTAAAAAACTCACTTTCAATTATTTCTAGAAGCTTTTGGAAGGAACCTTGAGGTGGAAAGTTTCATGTATACCATACCTTAAGGAGCTAACCCCTTGATGTGAGGAGCTTATTCCTTCCAAAGAGGATTCTATCCCTTCATAGGTGGACCTATAACCTCCTCCTCTGCACTATAAAAAGAAGCATTGAGCTGGTTAACTTGTGAGAGTTATAAGCTTACTATTTTTTGAGGGAAAATGTTGTTAGAGCTTAGTCTTCTTTAGTTGAGATTTTATGAGGAGAGATTACATACCTCTATGAATCTCATTTGGAAGAGTGCAAGACTTGTCAAAGTAAAGGAAATTCCTGTTTCGGACCCCATGAAGAACTTGTTCAACATCAAGGCTAAAAAGGTTGTAAGGTTCTTCTACTATCAAAGTGAATACAAATATATTTATTTTTCTCAACAAGCTGTTAATTCATGGTTTATTTTATGGATTGCTTCATCACCATAATACGCATGATTTATAATATTTTCTATGTAAGTTCTATTTAATGTTTGCTTGTTTGTGATTGCAGGTCTTTAAAGATAACTCTTTCGAGCGACTCGAGGATGACCACTATGAACAAATATTGGATCTAAGATAGGATCTTAACACCTTTGTAGTATTTATTTATAAATCGCATATCTCTAGAGAAAGATAGATTTGTTTGCCTGTTTGTTGCTAGACTATCTTTTGATACTAGGCACATCGGTCTTGTCCGCAAGATCGATTTATCCAGCCAACAAATTGCTGACCATACTGGGGAATATATTTAATTTTTGGTTTTCCTTTGTTTTGACTTGAGAAAATTATTTTTTTGGTTTTGGATTGATATATACTAGCATGGTTAGTTTTCAAAAATCTCGAAGTATTTTTGTTTTTTTTTTAAGTTTTCTGGGGACAACACTTTGTCTTCATAGAGAGAGCAGACATATCTGCATTTTACTTGAGCAAATAGTGCGGGACCGCACCTATTGCATCCAGAGCCTACAGACCCTGTAATTTTTTTTGAAAAACTTAAGATATCTTCTTCTAGTTAAGTTTAGGTTTGATTTAGGATTCTTAGTGTCTACCCAGATCTGTAGTTTTCCTGTCAAAAATTCCTTGTGACTGAGTTCTGAGAGTATTTTTGTTTTGAATGATTTTCTAGAAGTTTTGCATGCTTGAAGTGGTTTTCATTTTGTCTTTGTAGTGACTCAAAGACCAGAAGCCTGAGAAACCTTAGATCAACCTAGTGTCTTTTTGTCTTTGACTTGGTTGTGAAACCAATCCTTTGTGAGAAATAGATTTAGTTTTCTCATAGCAAATCTTTGAACAAACTTTGTTATAAGTTCTGAATTTCATTTTTACAAAAGAAAACATATCTAGATGTTTTTTTATTGGTTTGTTATTATGTGCAAATGAATCCTTAGTTTGTCAAACAACTAAGTAAAACATCCTCAAAAGAAATAATTGAAGCTCTTATTCAATTAGATTTTTAAAGTTTTTAGATCTCAAAATTAGTTTTGTAGTTTTGAGTGTTTTTCTAGAACTTGTAGATCTATTTTGAAGCAAATAGTTTTTTTCGTAGTTTCAAGTTTTGAAAAGTGAAAGGGATTTATTGTCAGCTTTAATTATTTGTCTCATTTTGAGTTCTTATTAAAAAACAAAAATATTTTCTTTCCATTTCCATGTTGAAAGAAAGAATTTTTTTCTTAAAGAATTGCATTCTTGAACTCTTTCTTTTAACTAGAATTTCATTGAAAGAAAAACGAATTGCTTATCATTTTAGGTGCATTTTTTTAGTGTTTTTGGAGTGGAGTCTTCACACCATCAAAGTTTCATTTCCATACCTATTGAATTAAAGAACAACCCATAAAAGCAATTCTTAATTAAAATTGATCTAGTAATCTTTTCTATTTCTAGGGCTCTTATCACAAATATATCTTACGCTAGTATCTTTGAGTAGGGAGTAATTAACTCTCCAAGGTATTTAAAACAAGCAAGTAAATACATCTTGTGGTAGGAAATAAATCCAATTGTAATTAATAAATTCTAGGAAGCTTCTCTTAAAGGAGTCAACTAAGAGATCATGTCTGAACCTTTGAGACAATCAATTCTCTTCCATTGGGAAAGATAGAAGATCTGCACATATTCTAAATGGTAAACCTTGAATTAACCATTGTTGAGGAGATTAGTGTCACTTTTTGGTAAACCTCAGATTGACCATGTCGAGAAGCCTCCAAGGGGATTGAGCTTTGATACTCTACCATTGCGCGTAGAATCGGATCGTAGACTATTCCCCCGGTTGTATTTTGTACTGTTGGTAACCTTAGTGTCCATAAACTTAAGATTATTTTCTAATGTGACGGTGAAGGAAAGTTCGCACTGTACTTGGAGTAGACGTTGAATAGACTCACTTGGACTCTTTGGGGGGTTCTCTTCACTCGAGATGGTTTTGTGAAGAAATTTGTGCCAGTCTGTTTCATTAAGCAAGTTGTCGGGGTAACTACTCCAACTGCCCTTTCTGTATTAAAGTTCTACTAAGTTGGATTTCATCACAAACTATTGTTTTTAGTATGGGAAGTGATTGTTTGTGCGTGGTATGAACTCTTAAATTTCTTATGCATGTGTTTCAGATGTTTCTTTCTTTAGAGACTTTAGGTGTTTTTATTGAAATTTTCTTTGTTTACATGTGATTAATTAATATTTAATCATGGTCGAATTACCGAGACAATCTCGTAGACTTTAGGGGAAACCTCCTGAGTATATACCAAGCCAACTTGAAGGGCCGCGAGCTCTCGTATCACCTAATGACAATAGAGTTGGATCACCAGAAGCCGGAGAGTCATCTCTAATTGTTCATCTTGATTATCAAATACAAACAATAGAGTATATTCAAGAGCCAATTTCATTTTTCTGAAATTACTGGTAGTATTTCTCCTTCCAGTGAATTAGCTGAAGAACCTGAAATTTCTAAGCCTGACACTGAACCTGTTGTTTTGGAACCATCTTCAGGATTCGTTACTCCAATTTCTAATGATCCTAGTTCACCTATGGTAGGAAATATCATTAATCAAAATCTTCTTTCTGGCCTCATTTCTATTGAAGAACTTGTTAGTCCAGACAAAAATGTAACTCTTCCCAAAAACCAAAAGACTTTAAATCTTAGGGACCGTGAATCAATATTCTATAGTCCTTTTAGGAGTGATGCTTGGTATGCATCATTGAAATTTTTTTTAGAAAACCCAGGTCTTAGTTTTTCACAACCTCGAATTCCTTTTCATCCTACACCAAGAGGTTATTATCCTTCATTGATCATGTCAAGACAGTCATCTATGTTTTCCCAATCATTGGAAAAAATTTTATACGGTGATCCTTCTATTCCTTCAGGGTACCAGTCACTCACTAGTACATTCTCAGGAGTAACTCCTCAACCTACTGAGCATGAGTTATCATCTAGTAGTAATGGAACTCAAACATTGAACACAAAACAAATCCTTATGATGTCTGGTAGTATTCCAAATCCTCAACCTCAAGGTAGTTAGTTACTACGTGGGGGGCAACCCCAAGGTAGTCAGTTACCACTTGGGGGCAACCTCAAGGTAGTCAGTTACTGCCTCGGCAACAACCTCATGGTAGTCAATTACCACCTGGGGGGCAACCACAAGGTAGTTAGTTATCGCCTGGCGGGCTACCTCAACATTTTCAACCTTCAGGACAATACATACCCCAAGGTCAACCCCAAACTCAGTATATTCCTCAGGATGCTTATCAACCCCAGATTCAGTACGTGCCTCAAAGCTATCAACCTCAAGGTAAGTACCCAACTCAAGGTTTCCAACCACTTACTCGTCAATCATTTTTACAAGGAGCTGGAAATGTATTGCTTAATTATTAGCCCGATGTTCAACCAGGTTATGGTCCTCCATATGTACAATGTTTTATGGGCCCATACCCTGGAATGAACATGGCATGGAATCCATCTCAAACTCAATAGACTATGCAACCTAATGTGCAGTTATCTAATCAACCTAGACAGCCTTTGGTTTCTGATCCAACCCAGCACCTATCCAACCTACTGTTCAAACCCCTGCACTTGGTTTAGATCAACAGCCTGGGCCTAGCTCACCTCAGACTCTACCTCAAACTGCTGCAACTACTACAACTTTTGTTCAACCTACCACACCTATTTCTAGAGCATCTGTAGCTCCTATCCCTGCATCAGTGCAAGTTCCTCAAGTCTCTATGCCACAACCAGGACCTATAGTTCAGACTTTGGTCCAGATGCCTGCAGGACAAGCTGGTACAAGTGTGATTGCCACAAGCCAACCGCAATTCACCTATCAACCATACCAGGGACAGTATCAATTCGGTCCTATTGTAAAAAAACCCAGTTTATCAGTATCAACCGTATCCTGGCTATACTTATCAACAGCCTCAACAACCTCAGTTTGGTCCAGTTAATCCTGGTTTCCCAGGAGGTTATAACATTCCTAATGCAAATCCAATTCCAGGCTATCCTCGATATCCTCCTCCTGGAGCTGGTCTCATTACTCAAGGTTTTCGTGACCCTAACTGTCAGTTACAATTTATTGCAACTTTGGATTTATCTGATTTGTCGGACCTTAGTAATGATCCAATTTACTATCTTCTACATTGGCCGCTAATGCCTAGTAAGTTGCTGAGTGATATCCTGAAATTCGAGGGTAATTCAAGAGAGGATTTGTCAAATCACATTATGACTTATCACCTTTGGTGTGCATCCAATTCAATCATTGATGATTCAATTCGATTGCATCTTTTTCAATGAACTCTTATTGGTCTTGTCGCCAAATGGTACACTTAGTTACCACGAGGCTCTTTTTATAATTTCAATAAGTTAGCCATTGCTTTCTTAACTAATTTTCAGTTGCCTATCAGATACAACAATGGAACGGAACTATTAACTTCACTAAAATAATCCATGTCTACATATATTTCTCATCATATCCATGAATGGCGACGTAGAAGGCGTTTAGTGAAAGTTTTCATTCCAGATCAAATTTTAGCGGAATGGTTCATTAAATCATTGTTACCCAAAATCATTGAAGATGCAGCTAAGGGAGGAGTTGCCAGTGAGGAGAAAGTCATTGCTCAGGCTAAATACCTTGACCTTGTCTATACGTAGTCAGGTACTTTACATGAAAAAATCCTCGATCTTCCAAAACATGGTCAAATAACTACAGCTCCTTCACGGTCTCATGTCGTTGATGGTATGATTGTTTTAGTTAGTACTAAAAGTAAGAAGAAATCTTCAAAGAACTCTTCTCCTATAATAAATCTACCTGATTCCCCAAAAGGAGATTCTTCCCCTGAATTTTCTGCTGACATCCATGTCGTAGAATCATCTACAGCCAAATCAAAATCCGGTAGTAAAAAGAAGGGAAGAAGAAAAACAAACAAAATTCAAAAGATAAAACGAATAAAAATGAATCTATTAATGAAAAATAGAAACCTTGGTATCATTGTTTCATTTGCGACTAGGATTATTTTAGCAAAGAATGCCCAATCGACCAAAGGTTTCGGAATTCGTTAGAGGTTCTCAAATGCCTGTTGTCTTGAAGGATACTTTTCCTACTCAAGATAGTAAGATGATTGGTTCTTCCTCGAATGCCTCAGAAGAACCTGTCATGATGATGTCTCATGTTAGGATTGTGACGTTATTGGAAGATTATGGTAGTAAAAATCGTGTTGGTGGTAAAGAAGCAGAGTCTTCTAATTCAAACACATCAACTACATCTCCTCCTAGTTCTCATCCACTTCAGATTGAGAAACCCAACCCTCACTTAGTAATCAAACCTCCTGCTACAGGTATACTTCATAAATCAGCTTTCAATACACATGCAAGACCTGCTCAGAATTATAACATTGTTGAAGACTTAGTTATTTCCCCTTCAGCAATGTTGGCTTTGGAAGTGTTGCTATCGTGCCCAACACAACATAAATTATTATTGTCTGTTATAGGAGCTGTCAATATTCAGGATTTTAACCTAATAATCTTCATTTAGAGAATAGCCCCCCCCGCCGACCTCATCAAATGGCTTTCCACCTTCCGGTTTTAGTCAAAAATAGACCTTGTTTTCATACTATGATTGATGAAGGGGCTTCTACATGTATTATGGCAATCTAGTGTTGGAGATCCCTTGGTTCTCCCACACTCAATCAGTCTTCGACAATTCTTAATGCTTTTTATTGCCGAGGATTCCATCCTTTTGGTATTTTACATGATTTACCTATAGGGGTCGAAGGTAAAACTGTAAATATAGATGTCGAAGTGTTTGATTCCCCTCTAGATTACAACCTTCTCCTGGGTTGTAGTTGGTCTTATGCTACGAATGATATTGTTTCATCAACCTTTCAACTTATCAAGTTCCCTCATAATAAAAATATCATTACGATATACCAATTGACTTATTTCTCATCCGACCCAGCCTCTACAGATAGTATTCAACACATCGATAAAACAACTATCCCTTACAAGGATGTTGACGTAGGTTTGATTAAAGATTCTGGTCTATTGAGAACCTTTTCCTTCCCTCCTCCTAACATATCACCTTCTATTGCAAATATTGATATTACTTCATTTAATACTATTACTCTTTATGATCCTTGGATCATGCATTCCAATTCTGAGGTGGATTCATTTGATGGCATGATGCCTTTGAGTTCCTTTGAAATTGCATATTAGGTTGTACAATCATTTTCTTATTCTTGTTCAACCGAAACTGGTCCAATAAATGTGGTCCATGGGGAATCACTTTCAATATCAACCTCAGCTACAACAACACTTTCTGATCATGTTCATACTGATGAGCAGATTCATGAACTTTTATCTAAGGGATAGTTTGTTCCTGTGTCAACCTCGTTAACAAATGAAACTGGGTGTCCCGAGGATAGTTTCATCTTGTGTCAACCTCGTTAAAAAATTAAACAAGGATCGTGGAGGATAGTTTGTTCTTGTGTCAACCTCGTTAGAAAATGAAACTAGGTGTCCTGAGGATAGTTTGATCTTGTGTCAACCTCGTTAAAAAATGAAACAGAGATCATGGAGCATAGTTCCTTGTCTTGTGTCAAGCTCGTTAAAAAATGAATCAAGGGTTTTGAGGAAAGTTCTTGATCTTCTGTCAACCTCATTAAAAAATGAATCAAGGGTTTTCAAGAAAGTTCTTGATCTTGCGTCAACCTCGTTAAGAAATGAATAAAGGGTTTTGAGGAAAGTTCTTGATCTTGTGTCAACCTCGTTAAAAAATGAAATAAGGGTTATGAGGATAGTTGCTTCACTGTGTCAACCTCATTAAAAAATGAAACAACTCCCTTTCCAAATCATGTCTTTTAATAAGATCTTGTAAAATCCAAGTCGAGTCTTTCCAAGATCTCAAAACTGAACGTTCATTGCATCCACCTCCTTGAATGCAATGAAGTTTGGGGAGAATGTACCTCGATTTGATTCATTATGTTCAGGTCATGCAAACTCATAATAGTCATAGTTTTTCATTTCAATCTTGTGCAAACATGAAACCGAATCCAAGAAGAGTTCTCCATGGTTCAAGCTTGTGAAAAAATGAACCCATACCTAATTTACATCTCGGGATTGTCGTTTTTATCTGCTAACTTCTGCTAGATGAGCATTGGTTGTTTCATTCCATCACCACCATCTCTTTGGCAAATCATATGCTTTTACTTGGTTTTTTTTCCTTTCGTGAAGGACCACAACGATGAGACATTTTATTACCCAGCCTCTTAACCATTACATGTTTTGAGCAGTTCCACCATTGTTGAAACTAGATGCTACACTTTACACCACTCGTTCCTCTAGGATGAGTCTTCTTTAAGCTCTTTTCTAACTCGTAAAATATGAAAATATTGCCGAGTTTTTCCATTTTTAACTCGTTAAACAGAATTAAAAAAGTAGTCCACTTTTAGCTCTTTTCTGACCATATAAACATGAAAAGATCGTCAGACTTTTGTCGTTTCGAGTTCGATATTGGTTATTAAATGATGTGTCTTCAATCACTTTTTAAATTTTTCGGATTGGAGCCACTAATTACAAAAAGTACTCCTTGGTTGTAATGGTCGAGCACTTGTCCTTTCCGGCTCGTTAAAGTATTGGAAATGTCACCCCTCTTGTATTATTTTATCATTTTTCAGACCTGAGGGATTATTTTATGAAAAATTACCCCCATGAAGTTTTCTTAAGTTTCTCTTCTCACTCCCTAACATTGAAAAACACCAAGTTTTCCTATACTGGACTCGTTAAAATTTAATAGTAAAGGACCTGTTCAATTTTAAACAGGAACAAACCACTCCTTCTTAGGGTTCAAATTTTAAACTATGTTGGACTCATCCGAAGGATGAACTTATAAATAAGCAAATGTTATCCTCCTTAAGCTTGTCAAAGGTAAAGAGGTACTTGCCAGAAATGGTGGGGGAAAAGAGAGAAAAATGAACTTGTTTGTTACACTTTGTTTTTTAGAAAATTCGTTAACCACTCTTGAACATGACACTTTTTGTTCACATGGGTTGGGAAAATCATTTTCCTAACAGTTAATCAAATGACATTAAAAGTATTAAGGTGGTTTCTTGGTATTAGCTTTGGGTCAATTGTCACCAAGCCATCTGCAGTGTCGTTATGTGTTCAAGAGAACAATTCAAACAAACCATTCATCTGAAAAATATATGTCATCCATTTTGACCATCCCTAAGTCAGTCCTTGTCAATATATTTCTTCGAAACTTGATCTATGGTTTCGTGTTGTTGGCTTGCCTATGACGGATCGCTTTCTATCGACTTCAACTCATTATCTAGGAAGTTGATCTAGAAATTGTCAATACCTTGAAATCTGCATGCCCTAAAGGTAGGTTTCTCGCCTTCGATGCTAGGTTTCCTCATTGACCTTTGATGAAATGATTCTATGACATGTTCGACTTCAGCTCATTTATTCACATTTCATGGATTGTACTAAGTACTTTGAGAGCCATTGACATTGCTGGTGGTTTCTCTCACACTTGTTAACAGTCAGCATCATTGGTTGGTAATAAAGTGGATTCTACCATGTTCAACTTCGACGCATTCATTCACCTGGATAGAATTGTACTAGTTCAGGAAGAGGAAATCACGACTGTGGATCTAGTTTCTACCATCCAGGCTGCGAGGAATTTTGTTATTCATTATACAGTGGACTATTCATAGATAGATGGCCGCATCCATACTGTGTCTACACATGTCTATACTCTTGATGTATTACAAAATCATTCTTGTACCAGAACAATTTAGTCAGTTTTGGTCTGAGTATGGGAATGCCTACCTCAACGATGATATATATATATATATATACTTATATATATTATATATATATATATATATATTATTATATATATATATATATAATATATATATATATATATTGCATTGAATGTTTTTACAGGTTTCCACTAGGGTGTCCACAAGATGATCCTTGAAATGATAAAGTACTTCACTCTTCATATATGATAGACTATATCTTCATCTATTACACACTTTGTACTTTAGGGGTAATCTATTGCACTGAAAATTGTCACCTTGACATTTTGCTACCTATGTGAGTTCATTACCACTCATACTTTCCTCCTTTGCAAGTCCAAAACATCAGTTCCTCATATCAAGTCTTGAAAATAAGAGAAAATCTCTCCAAAGTTTTTAAAAACTCTGATTCCATACCTTCTCTTTGTCTTACCTACGGTCCCGCACCGAATGGTCATGTCTCAAGCGCACCTAATCGCATTGTCTCTGTGTTAAAGGTGAGGACCCCTGTAAAAGTTAAAAAGGCACAAGTATATTTTGAAAAACTCGCTTTCAATTATTTCTAGAAGCTTCTGGAAGGAACCTTGAGGTGGAAAGTTTTCTCTTTTAAGGTTCATGTATCTCATACCTTAAGGGGCTAACGTCATGATGTAAGGAGCTTATTCCTTTGAAAGAGGATTATGTCCCTTCATAGGTAGACCTATAACCTCCTCCTCTACACTATAAAAAGAAGCATTCAGCTGGTTAACTCGTGAGAGTTAGAAGCTTACTATTTTCTGAGGGAAAATGCTATTGGAACTTAGTCTTCTTTAGTTGAGTTTTTATGAAGAGAGATTACATACCTCTATGAATCTCATTTGAAAGAGTGCAAGACTTGTCAAAGTAAAGGAAATTCCTGTTTCAGACCCTAGGAAGAACCTGTTCAACATCAAGGCTAAAAAGGTTGTAAGGTTCTTCTACTATTCAAAGTTAATACAAATATATTTGTTTTTCTCAATAAGCTGTTAATTCATGGTTTGTTTTATGGATTCCTTGGTCACCATAATAGGCATGATTTATACTATTTGCTATGCAGGTGCTATTTAATGTTTTCTTGTTTGTGATTGCAAGTCTTCAAAGGTAACTCTTTCGAATGACTAGAGGATGGCTACTGCAAACAAGCATTTGATCTAAGGTAGGATCTTAACACCTTTGTAGTATTTATTTATAAATCGCATATGACAAGAGAAAGGTAGATTTGTTTGTCTGTTTGTTGCTAGACTATCTTTTGATACTAGGGAGATCAGTCTTGTCTACAAGATTGATTTGTCTGGCCAACACATACATAAGTCTCTCATAAAACATACTAATAACCAACATATAACCAACAAAAATAACAAGGATATAGCATCCATAAGAATCACATTTGAGCCCATACATTTACACATGAAGTACCAATACATTTAGATTTACATGTGCACCAACCCCTTCACCTTCTCTTTTCTTTTGGATTTGTAATTTGATTTTGAGTTGGTATTGACTCTTTCATGTTGAATAAGTGCATGGGATTTTGAACTTTTCAATGTTCACTCTTATGAGCTTATTGTAATGGTGTATGGTGACTTGATGAAAGCATCAAGTTTGGTAATATTACAAGTTTCTCCTATTAAAAGTCAAGAGTGTAGGAAAGGTGGAGAGAAATGTAGCATATTGTAGACCCAATTTGGATAATATGATGATAATTAATTGGATTTATTGCTTGTATTTGTGGATTCTATATCCTTTGGACTCGAGTAACAAGGCTTTAAACTTGTGAAAAAGTCTTGGGTTTTTTGGAAACTACTAAGATATAGTGAGTTTAGCTCATTTCAAGAATGTGACCGTGCATCCCATGATGCTTCCAAAAGAGAGAATCTAAAATGATCTAAACTTCATTTGAAGTGGTACATGCTTCAACATGAAACAAAAATTCTAAAAGATTTTATAAGAATAGGAGATTCAAGGCCTCATCATTTTGTAGTTGAAACATTTAGAGTTCACAACTATTTAGCAATCCCATTTACCATGGCTATTTGATACAAGTGTATACTTCTAAGTAGAAGTAGAATTATTGACTTTAATTTGAAATAGACATATGGTGTGATTATTGCAGAAGCTATAAACTCCATTCTTTCCAATAGATGCAATATTTAGTACTTACAAAAAGATTGTTTATGCTCCTTCTTCTGAACTCATGTGGACTTTCATATTGTGTAACATAGTGGATATAGTTAGAAGGCCATGAAAAGAACTTGTATGTCAGAAAGAAGAATGAAAAATTAAGAAAATGAATAAATGAATTCTATTGAGAGGAAATAAATAAAAGAATACAAATTACATATGATATAGTCTACATATATAAAACAAAGCGCCATAAGATTGAATTAAGAGAGATGAGGACATCCACTCAAGAAAAATTGCACCTAGTCTTAGTGAAGTAGTCATGTAGTCTCTGAGTGAAGTAGTCATGAAGTTTGTGTCACTCAAGTGGAGATAAGTAAAACTCATCAAGGCATAAATAAAATTCATTCATGCACTTGGGGAGATGAGCTTAGTGGTGATAACAAGGTTACCATGCATGACTCCAGTCCACTAGTCTAATCCATCTACATTGAAGTGTACATAATACTCTTGTATGCAAATCAAAATAAACTTTCCATTAAATAAACACAAAAAATTTCGTAAAATATGAGATATATATAATTGTTTTACACAAACCAATAAATTAATCTTAATATTAATATTACCACACAACTCTTTGAACCATTTCAATCATGGTATTGTAAATTTCCATTTACATTCCTTCCTTATATTTTGGATGGTTCTCTCAGTACACATGCTGCTTTTATTTATGTAGATATCCCATTCACAATAAAAGTAAAAATAAAAAATAAAAAATTAATAGAACTAGATTTACCTCATACATATATATAGAGATATATATTGTGTGTTGAAGAGAATGCTTATTTAATTTTTTTCATATTTGAATATCAAGAAAGGATGATAATGAAGATTATTTCCATGACAAAAAAAAATGTAATAGCATTTCATTGGTGAGTATATAATTCTGGTGATAAGCATTTTATAGATAAACACATTGTTCTTCTATCCAAAATATAAGTTGATCTTGGATTAAGCTCAACTTACTAACAAAATAATGCAATTTGGTTAAAAAAATAAATAAATATTCAACATTGTGTAAGTTTAGTTTTTTTTGTTTTTAAAAAATATTATACAACCTTAAAAAATGTTAATCACTTTAAAATTATTTATTTAATAAAAATATTCATAGTTAAAAAAATAAAATATAATTAAATTGAAATCTGTAACTTTGAGTTAGATGTTATTAAAAGAAATTATAAATTATTATTCATGATAATACTTAATAAAAAAATTATTTTTATTGGATTTGTAAAATTTAAAAAATTTAAGTTACTTCTTCCTATAATAATATTAATTGAGAAAATAACTTTTAATTCTGATTTTGAGAAAAAATAGAACTAAAAATAAATATTTCTAAGCCAATATGTATCAAGGCCCTAAAAAAAAATTATAAATATTATTTGACAATAATAATATTAATATAAATATTATGTAATGATGATGATGGTGGTTAACTTCCACTTACACCAAAATTTGGTCTATAGGAAATAAACTAATTATTTAGTTTGATTTAAGATTTTATTCCTATGGTCAAAAGGTAAAAGGCTAGGAAGGTCAGTATTGCAACAAAGATTTTGAAACTTAAAGATTTTGAAACTTAGATCTAATGTGGTTGTAAGGTGTGCACTCTAAGATTAAGTGATTTCCATCATCCATGTTGGTATTGTCAAATAAATTGCAAAATGTTTCCATGCATGGTGTTTTATGAATCATGAGAGTTAGTTAAAAAAGAGAGATACTTTTGATTTATAGGGTGGGTTATTTTAGCTACCACATTTTTTATTTGAAGTAACAATATTTTTAATGCTGTGAATGTTTTGCAATGCAAGATTCAATTCATCCCCCAATGGTTTAACTAGGCCTTAGTGTCTTGGTACCAACCTCGTTTGAGCCTTAGGTGGTTTTGATTGGAATTAAAAGCTATATTAGGAGGTCTATGGGCTCCTATGTTATTGATTTTGTGCTTGTACAATAAAAGCCTAGTCATAGCTAGTCTCTCTATATGGGAAAGACCCACTTCTATAACTAGAATAGGATAGGTGTGTTGCTTTTAATTTTGACTCAATGTTGATTCTCTAGAGATACTACAACCCCAAAAGTCACGTGCATATAAGATAAGAGGAGGAGTCACTAAAGTTTCAAAAAAAAATAAAACCAATTTTTTTTTAATAAACCAATATATAGGAGGATAAATTTATTATTTGATAATAACAATATTAATAAGCCAATTAATTTTAATTATGATTTTAAAGAAAATTAAAGCTAAAAAGAAAATTTTTGCCAATAAAAAAATTATTTATACTACAAAATAAAATAATTTTCCTTTCCAAATTTACAATCGAAAGATTCAACCTTATTTATAATTAGAATTTAAATAAATAAAGCATCCCCATAAAATCCATTTTAAATGTATAATTGCCATCGATATGTGCTCTCCGAATTTTAAAATTCGGATTGAAAATGCGCAGCCTAAATTTTAAATCTTTTGTGATTGGTTCTGCAACTTACACTACTTCATTCGCCTTTAATATGTGCCCTCCGAATTTTAAAATTCATAGTGCAATCGCCCTGCCCAATTGTTAAATCTCTGTGACTGCTTCTAAAATTTACAAGCGTTATCGTTTTCTCTATGTTGATTACTATGGAAATGATATCGTTTTTAATCAATAAAATAGAATAACAAGAACGCACATACATTTTAATCAACAACATGGCCACATATCTTATGGCTGTAGTCTAACTCTACTGTTTTTACTTTGAAAATTACGGACATTTTTTCAGTATTTTGATAAACTTTAAGAGAGATTTTTATAATTTTAAATTATAATTTAAAATTTTGAGTAACTTTAACCCTTTTTTTTTAATATTTCTGAATTTATTTCTATCATCAAAAATATAATTAAACACTACTACTACAATCAAAAATATAATTAAACACTACTACTACAAGATTTATGATGGGATATCCTCTCAGATGCTAATGCACTACTACACCTACTTCACATATGACATGGACATGTCGACTCACCAAGATGCCCTCCGTATGCAACCTCGAGGTCTATTTAGCAACATCAGAAACCGGAATTAAGGAGAAATTTCTTCTAGATTTGAGGTGTGGTTATACAGGCACAGGTTCAAGGACGGTTCTCGTCACCAAATTCTTTGTTTCAATGGTGGCATCACTGTAGCCATCTCTGTATTTGTAACCGTGAAGGAGAACTCTGCAAATGTCAAAAGCAGCTTTCTTGCAAGAAATGGGAACATTGCTGTCGGGTTTGAGAAACTCCCAATTCACTTCCTTGGTTAAGTTAATGATCATAGCATTGATTTGATCGACAGCACCTTCCTCTGTGATTCCAGGATGGTCTTTCATATAACACGATACGGACGAAGCTTCTTCTCCACGCGCCCTGTCAGCCTGAATTCACAATGCGAATGTCACTATCATATGTATCCCAATTCTAAATTATACCAACAATAAATAAATGCATTTGATTCGATTTGATATAAGATCTGATATAACAGGTTATCAGGAGTACCTGGTAGCTGTGAGTGTCACCTCTCAGTCGAAGAAGGAGACACATCAAGTCATTGAACTTGGATGGAAAGTCAATTTCCTGCAGGATGTGAAGGGGAAGGGCTTCCCCCAAAGTAAGGATGGGTTGCAATGTTGTTATGCGAGAACCGAAACTGATTTTTGCGTTATCCATGTACTCGTGGAACGTCGGCAGATAACCACTGGAAATCCACTTAGCTTCTATCATATACGAATCAAGATAAGGCTCCCAC
>APFE031750420.1:0-22061 GCA_000404065.3 Pinus taeda
AAACTGCTAAAAATAGTAAGTTGTGCTACAATTAAGGAAACTGAAAATGCTGAAAGAGACAATTGTGGGGGTCCAAATGGGATAGGTGGGTGGCCACCAACATCCACCTGGATCAACTCCTTAGCATAATGTTAACAATTTGATCTTCTTCGTGGGGCTCATCCCTCATCATTTGTAGATTCCACGTAGGTTGATGAGGCTTTGTTTTCTTCTCTTTCATTTTATCTATCAGCACCGGGCATTCTTCTATAGTATGGTCAAACTGTTGCCAGTATTGACATGACGGGTGCGTAGGATTTTGGCACTCTCGCGCATAGTGCCCTGGCTGTCGACAGTTTTAGCAAATAATCTGAATGAAAACTATATGAGGTCCTCCTCCTCTATGGCCCCATCCTCAACCCTGATATCCTCCGCACGCTTCTCCGACACCTTGATCTAGAGGCCGAGTTTCTGCTTGCATCTAGTATGTAGACGTGTTTTCCATCATCAGTGCATACCTTTGACAATGGCGCTCATCGTGGCCCACAAATTTTCAGAAGTTACTGAACAACTGCTGGGGTGTCTGGAAAAACTTTTGAAGTAAATGGAAATTATATGTCGCATGTTGTCCAACAACTTGACAAATAGCACACCATAGTGCAACCCCCATGTTTGGCCCTGCTATGGCTTCTGGCTTCAGGGGAATTGGCCCCCCTCCTGTAATATAATTCGTTTACATTGGAAAATTATCTTTATTGTGCCCCTGGCCCTTGCACTTCAAACACCAGACTTCCGTGCACACTTCTAGTTTAGTCTCCTTCTCTTTCTTCAAACTATGCAACTCTAGGTGTAAGCTTGCTAATTGTGAGTGGATTTGCTATACTCCCAGGTTCATATCCTAGATGGGTGGTGCATGCAGCCTCATTGTGGTTTCTAAGGCTTCTACCCGTGTTTCTATCTTCTGCTACGATAGAGCAATTCTCAAGTGGGGCAGGAGCGACGCTATAAACTATTCACAATGCTGGCTATCTGTGATCTGCATGTTAGCTTCCCTAATCTGACACTTCAACCTCTATTCAAATCCCAAGGCATCTCATCGACCCTCATCATGATTTATTTAAATCCAATTATTGACTGTGAGTCAAACTTAGGCTTACTAAACTCTTTGTTTAAAGCCACCTTAGTCTCTACTAGCATTGCAAGAGGATTATCAGAACATTGCTTAATGTACTAGGTTAGTATGTGGTCCTGCAGATTGGTAACCAACTGTGCCTTATTTAAATTTTCATTAGTAATATGTTGTGCCATTCATAGATTGTTAGAAACAAACCAGAATTTCTCTGCATCTTCACTTCCTACGCCTTTGAAGATCGACATCTTCATTGTGTTCGCCATGTTGAATGGTGGTGGTCGAGGTGGAGGTGTGGGCGAAGGTGTATGTGGTTTAGGTGGGGGTGGAGGTGGAGTGGAAGGATGATTTGCTCGAGGAATCCCCTGAGTGATTAGATGAACAATGCTTCGAGGTGTAGTCTAGCTCGCCCCTTTGTCGTCACTTGGAGGAGGTCCAATCAATGGACTATACTCTGGTCCTGATCCTTTGTGATTTCTAAAGAACCATTTGCTTTGCATAGCTCCAAACATCAAGGTATTGACATCACCCATTTTTCACATAACAATATTATAATCCAAGTATTCAATGATCTTAAATACTTACCTCGTGGTCCTTTGAAAAATTTCCGCTCTGCTTCGCTGTAGCTAATTGAGGTATCAATTGCAAATTCTGTAACAAATCCACCCAGAATTTGATCAAGCCAATGATTGAAAACCCACACGATCTTGTTTTCAGAAGCTTCTAATTGTCACACTAATTCTGGAGTCCACACTATAGGACTATCAAGCTTCCACCTTCCTTGACTGTCTGTCAATTTAGCTAACCACTCATTTAGTTCAATGGGGAAAGTGTAGAAGAAGATCTCGTGTATCTACGTATATAGATACCTGTTCAACCACTCTTCCTTCGAAAGGCACGAATTCCTGTTTTCTTGTACCGCGAACTCATGAATCTTTCTATCCAACTACTTTTCAATTTCTTTCTTGGTCGGATTCCAATGATGCAACATCACACATCTCTTTGAAGAAGATCCTAGTCCCGGTAACAGAACCATTTGTTGGCTTAGGGGGTCTTGACCCATGTTCAAAGTTAGCTGCACCAACCAACAAAACCCTACACTAATGGCCCTTTCGGCAACAACATGCGTATTGTAGGCTGCAGTCTCACCCAAAGCAGTATGGGGGGATGCAAGAACCAAGTTTATGCATCCGGAGACTAGTGTGATGTCTTTCAGCGTGTTAGATCTGCCTTCACGTAGATGAATAAGCTCTTAGGGCACATTGCTGAAACTTTGTTAAAACAACCTTCAGACCTTCGCGAAGGTCTACGATTAGTCCTTGTGGACCTTTAATAATCAATTTTCCTACTTACGTGCATCAGAGAGCAGTCCTAAATTAGAGTTTGCGCAGATTTACTTAAGCTATTAGTAAACGTAAGAGACTTCATCAGGTCTTCGCGAAAGTATTTAAACATGCATTCCGTACATTATTAAGGCTTATTCAAGAGAATCGCATAACATTCAATCAATATTTCATAAACAGATCATTCATCAGCAACGTATAACATTAACAGAGATAAACAAAAATACTCAAGTATTCTTTAGAAAACTATCTTTATTGATCTTCAATTTAAGGTTACAGACTCAAACTTCCATGCACACACAGCTACAGGGGTCCACGCACTCAGTTGCAGACTCTACCTAGGCCTCTGCACACTCAGCTGTGTAGCTTTTCTTTCTCTATCTAAGTGCAGACTCTTCCTGCCCTAGACCCTTCAACCAACCCAAATCTCTATATTTTCTCTTATTCCTCTTCTGTCTAAGTCTTCTTTTTCCTTCGCTAAGACTCATTATTTATAAACTTTTCATACAATGCCATGATCCACAGACCGTGGGTGAATCTCAAAACCGACTCAAAAATTTACATAAAACAAGGGGCTAAGCCCCTTTAACTCCTATTCATCTACGTGCTCCGAATCCACAAATCGCAGAGACTTCACATTATTTACAAAATTGTACTAAAACTTGGGTTATCTTAACCACAAACTAACCCAGGGGACCCCATCCCAACATTGATGAAAATAACCCTTAATTCTCTTGCTATTGCCTTTTCAAGTAATCATGTTTTCTTAGTTCCAGAATGGCCATACATCAAAACACCTTTTGGAGGATTGAGGAACTTGCACTGCCCAAACAAATTAGGCCTCTATAATGGAAGAATAACCAGCTCATAAAGTTCCCATTTAACTTATTCTTACCCTCCAATTGAGTCAAGGGTTACATTAGAATCATCTATATTTATAACATCACAAGCTATCACAACATGTAAGAGAAAGGAATCACAATAAAAAAACGATTGTAACAATCAAACTAGAATAAAAGAAGGATACAGTGATTAGAAAAATACCATATGTGTAATAACATTGGGATGTAAAGAAAAACAAATATTGATATGTCTACATGGAGATAAAAAATATTCACAATTAATGTGGGGAAGAAATTATAGATAAATTTATATATTTATTTTAATTTTTTCATAATTATTAAAGAGTAAAGAAGGTATAAATATATTTATAGGTGTTGTTGTTGTTGTTTTTCTTGTGATGTTAAATTAGGTGTTAATCTAATATTGAGGACAATGGTTTGTTTTACTATTCTCCATAATGTATTCTTCTCTTTGCAAGTATTCTTCATAATGTATTTGACTTAGTTACAAGCCTTTGAATTTAATTCCTTGTGCATGTGATCAAAGGATATAACTTTGAAGGTTGTAGTCAACTCCATAACTCTAATTATCTATTGATCCATTAAATAAATGTTCAAGGAAGTATAACCTTTCAGCCAATTTATAACAACCTTTGAATCCCTTATCACTTGTAAGTTCAGATTGTTGAAGTGACACAATTAAAATGACTAACATAAATGACTAATTTGCATTCTTGTAGTACCTTTTAAGTAGTCATATTTTTGTTCCTAAACTAAATTAGTCATTCACGTTAGTCATTTTTAGTTGCATTACTTATTATCTAGTAGTATATTTTAACCCGAAACTAAATTAGTCATTTTTAGTTGGGTCACTAAAGATTGCTCATTTTTGCTAGTATTTCACTTGGAAAAGTTGTGGTAACTAACTTTTTTAGTCATCTGGTCATTAATTTCATCATTTTCTACTAGTGCAAACCATGTAAAATAACCAAATATAAACATAACCAACATTCCTCAGTGAAGTTCAGGGGTGACTATTTCGTCTGCAAAAATAGTCCAGATTAGCATGATACATGTATATACATAATCATATCAATATATCAACATCATACATGATAATACCAACTGCATACCATGACCTCATGCACGACAACCATAATCATGACAATGCAGGCAGAACAACCATGTAGACACTGACATGCATTCACGAAAAACACATTTTTCCCATTCAACCCAAGTATTTAACCATGCTCTGATACCACTTTGTAACTACCCCTTCCCACATTTACCCAATTTCACTGTCCTGTTAGGGTAAACATGAGATAAAGAGTTACTATGACATGGCCCCACCTCCTAGATCCCATTAAGGAAGTGGGGCCAACTTTTGACGACAAATTGACATTGCACAACATCCTTCAAGTGCTACAGGACACTGAGGGGCTAAGAAACCATCCCAGGTGACCAAACCCTAAGCTGGAGCCCTTCTTCTTTGCCCTGCTTTAGCAACAAGACCTCAACCAATTGAGCTAACCCCTAGGGCTTATATATATATATATATATAAAGAGGTAGAATTCTTATTCCATTAAAAAGTGTTTTAGGGAGATTTGTAATTCATTCATTTTTTAATATGGAATTGGAAATGTAACATATTAAATATATATACAAAAAATTTATATATATATAATATATATATATATATATATATATATATAATATATATATATATATATATATATATATAATATATATATTTGGTTAGTTAAAAGTTTTATATATGTTTGCCTTGGGTAGCTCAAAATGGTGATGGCCATGGAATGAAGTCTCACCGAAACCAAAGTTCTTGGGTTCAAATCTTGTGCTAGCCCTCCCCCCGTAGCGGGGTGAAATAATGGACAGTAAAAAACTCGAAAATCGGAGAGTCCTACCAAGCTAAAAAAAAATATAATATGGATTTTATATATAAAGAGAGAAAAATCTTATTCTATTAATATGTGTTTTTAGGGAGATTTGCGATTCATTTATTTATTTAGTATGGGGTTGACATGTAACATTTAAAATAATATTTATAACAAAAGTAATTTTTTTATATAAAGAGAGTCCTACAGATATATGTTTTCTCCTTCCAAATATGATTGCGGAATGTGTGTGAATCATAAATAAAATATTTCAATGTCAACTATATATATATATATATATTAGTGTGTTGCTCAAAATCAACATAGATCCAACTTAACTTCAAATATATCAAGAGCTAAGAGGAACCAAATATTTCAACATGCAAACATTTCATTAGGTTTTGTATTCAAAAGAGGTTTGCATCTTGTGAGATTTGATCCCTTCTAATTTTGGTAGATCCAGAATTAAGATATATCTATACTAGTATACTTTTTGAACGTCTAAAGTTAAGATAGATCTATGCTATTATAAAACAAATAAAATAATAAAATAGTTAATTAATGGAAAAACAACTTTATATATTTAGTCTATTAAAAAAAATTCCATTTATTTTGCCCAAAATTCCATTGAGGAGTTTCAAAATAGTAAAACTGATATATTCTATTGTTTTGTTGACTTTAGAAAAGCTTTTGACACTATTCCTCAGGATAAGTTATGACAAAGGCTCGATGAGGTAATGGTTCCTCTCGAGCTGAGGGTTCTTGTAACTGGATTATACGAGAATGTTATTTCCAAGCTTAAGACCATCGAGGGTTGGTATGAGGAGATTAAATGCAATATCAGAGTTAAGCAAGGTCGTCCCCTATCCCTTACCCTTTTTGGCATTTACGTTGATAAGCTAGAAGAGTGTTTAAAAGTTGCAAGATGTAATGGACCCAAGCTTCATGGTATATTCATTACTCTTCTCCTCTATGCTAACGATATCATTCTTCTTACGAGAAGCCCTGATGATCTCGAAAAGCAACCTAGAATCCTCTATGATTACTCCTCCAAGATGGGTATCACTGTTAACACTGACAAGCCTAAAGTCATGATAATTAAATCCAAAACGATCAAATATGATAATTTCATTTATGATAAAAATTACTTGGAGAAGGTTTTCTCATACAAATATTTAGGTATTGACATTCACCACCAGCTCAATTGGAACTATAGCATTGAGAAGAGGATTATTGGAGGCTGGAAAGCTTACTATGAGCTTGAAAACAATTGTAAGTCGACATATCTTTGGGTTTGGAGTAAAAAATAGTTCATCTTCGAGACTCTCGTCACCCTTGTTATTTTATATGGATGTGAGGTTTGGGGTTGCAATATATCTAGAGAATCGTGAATAACGATTGAGATGATCCAAAAGCAATTTATAACTTACAGCCTCAAGATTAAAGGAAACGATCCTTACCCTGTTCTCTTGATTGAAGCTAGCCTTTCCCCCATTGAAAGCATGGCTATGTTTAGGTATCTCATGTACAAGAATAAGTTGTACAACATGGAAGCCAAGAGGTTCCCCAAAATTGCTTCTAACTCTAGTCAAAACCACCACCTCTTGCTCAAGCAAGGTTGGCATAAGGATGATCAATCTTGACTCGACCATTGGGGGATAAAGGAGGAGATCATATTGGAGAATAAGGATAATATTAAAAACACTAATACTTCCAAATTTAAAGATAAACTATGGGATGATAAGGAGTTAGAGGGAAAAAGGAAGTTAAGGTATTATAAAGAGGTGATCAACCCCACTCTTGCTAACCGGAATTATATTTCTGTCTTGACCAGTGCTAAGAAGAAAATGAACATTGCAAAGATAAAAACTAATTATAATGAGTTTCAGATTGAAATCAGGCAGTGGTCTATTCCCAAAACACCTTGGGACGAAAGAATCTGCCCCTTTTTCAATACTAAGAGCATTGAAGATGAAAATCACTTTCTCTTGGATTTTCCAACCCTTACTAACATCTGTTTTCCTTTTCAAAACATTTGCCACACTACCAACCTTCTTAACTTGTTAAGTCAACAAAACTACAATGATCTTGGAATGCTTCTCTCCCTTCTTTTTGATCATAGAAATAACATATTAAAGAGTCTCTCCCATCTTTTTGATCATATAAATAACATATTAAGGAGTCTGAGTTATTCGCTTACTTTCTTGAGATTTGATAGACCATATTAGTCATAGTGGACATTAACCATTATCATCAATTTAAAATGTAAAATCTACATAATTTATTTGTCAAAGTGGACATTAACCATCATCATCAATTTAAAATGTAAAATCTACATAATTTAAGTATTGTTAAAACTTTAAATTTATTTTTAAATTCAAAAATACATTTTAAATAAGAAAAAATCATAAATTTTATAAAAAAATTACTATCCAATTAAAAAAAAAAAACATAAAAAATGGTGAAATTTAACTTTTGTTTATTCTTACCAGTTGGGAGAGTGCTCTAGAGAAAAACTGTTTTTAAATATTAATTTAAGTAGAAAATTGAAAATATTTGGTCAATGCTTTCAAACCAACCAATATAAACAAAATAATTTTTAAATGTATTTATTCACACACATCTAAATCAATATCAATGTCAATATAATTTTCATTTCGATGGCTACCAATACCAATACCAATATAACATTCATTTCCATGGTGATAAAAATACCATACATTTGATCAACACCCGATGCAAAAATCATGGGCGGCCAATGCTCTCTTTACGTTCACGCTCAACCTACCATTCTCACCAAACCTTCGCTCACTTCAACGTTTGCTCACTTCAAATAAGCAGAACATGGCTATGGCTATGGGAAAGAACACAACGTAAGTTTCGACTGGCTAATTATCAAGAATGGATATGGCTGCTTCTTCTCCGCAGACTCAGAGATCTGTAGGCCTCATTACGATCAAGTGGTTCGGGTTCGTAACAGCCATTTGGGTGCAGGCCATTGCCGGGAACAACTACACCTTCTCCAATTATTCGGAGGCGCTTAAGTCGATTCTTGATCTGAACCAAGTGCAGTTGAATTACCTGAGCGTCGCCAAGGACGTCGGTAAAGCGTTCGGTTTGGTTGCAGGTTTTGCTTCTGACTATTTGCCCCCTTGGCTCATCCTGCTCATCGGCTCCCTCCAAGGCTTCGTCGGTTACGGCGCCCAGTGGCTTGTGGTCAGCCAGAGAATTGAACCACTGCCCTATTGGCAGGTGACACTTCTTGATTTTTTTGATTTTGATGGAAGGGAAGTTCTCATACATAATGTAACTGTATGACTGTGATGTTTTGACAGATGTGCATATTTCTTTGCATGGGAGGCAACAGCACAACCTGGATGAACACGGCCGTGCTGGTGACGTGTATCAGGAACTTTCGCAGGAACAGAGGCCCTGTGGTTGGAATTCTCAAGGGTTACATCGCTCTCAGCACTGCCATTTTCACCGATATCTGCAGCGCCCTCTTTTCCAGCAGCGCTTCTTCTTTTCTGCTCATGCTCACCCTCATACCTGGCATCGTCTGTGTGACTTCCATGATCTTTATGCGCCCCGCACCTTGTGCTGCCGACGAAAGAGAAGAAAAGGAGGAAGCCCAGAGCTTCTCCATATTCAATGTCATAGCAATCATCCTGGCCCTTTATTTGCTTGCCTTCGCATTCATTGGAGACCTCGGAGACACCCTGTCGCTCATTTTTACTGGTTTCTTGATTCTTCTTCTCGCAGCGCCTCTGGTGGTCCCTATCAAGATTTTGATACAAGAAAGGAATTCCACAGGCCAGGGATCGATTCCCTGGAAGTCACTTTTCTGGAAATCTATATCCAAGACCACCGGCCAAGAACCTGATAATGAAAACCAAGCAAGAGCCCCATTATTAACGAACTCGGAGGAACCGAATGCTGGAGAAAACACCGAAATATCCGTGCCTGAACCGAACGACACAGGCCTTGTTACAGAATCACAAACATGGAGTCCGCAAAGCGAAAGCAATGAGGAGGAGATTGTCCGCGAGCCTCGCATAGGGGAGGACCACACTATATTTCAGGCGATGCGAAAGTTCGACTTCTGGTTGTTGTTCTTCGCGTTTCTCTGCGGTGTGGGGACCGGAATGGCAGTGATAAATAATATGGGGCAGATTGGTATTGCCATGGGCTTCTCCGACGTTTCAATCTTTGTTTCCCTCATCAGTATTTGGGGATTCTTTGGAAGAATTGGGGCAGGCTCCATCTCTGAGCATTTCTTAAGGTTACTTTAGTTTCATTTCCATGGCCTGCACTTCAATTTCAGTTTCATTTTATGATGTTGATTGTTCTTACTCCTTTTTTTTTTTTTTTTTTTTTTATCAGGAAGGCTGGTGTTCCGCGACCTGTATGGATGGCAGGGTCACAGCTGCTGATGATCGTAGGATACATTCTGATGGCTATAGGTATGACGGGATCGCTGTACGTTGGGTCCATTGTGGTGGGCGTCTGCTACGGCGTCCGTCTGGCTATTTCAGTTCCCACTGCCTCGGAGCTTTTCGGATTGAAATACTACGGCATTATATACAATTTTCTCATTCTCAACTTACCACTTGGCTCTTTCCTCTTCGGCCTAGTCGCCGGAATTTTATACGATATTGAGGCGGCGGATGGCCAGAATATCATGGCAAGGCTGTACTCCAGCAATTACACTACAGACTTGCAGACGAGCACCGACTGTGTTGGCACCCACTGCTACAGATTGGTCTTCTTGGTGATGGCTGCTGTATGTCTTGTAGGATTCGGCCTGGATGTTGTCTTGAGCTTGCGCTGCAGAAATTTGTACTTAAATATACAAAAATATAAGCAGGCCAGAGAGCCGCAAAATCTTGCCATGGCTTCTTAACAGTTCGATCACATATTTCAGAGAGAGTATCCCGAAAATAGTGGCCAAGAAAATCTTGAGAGAGTGGCCAAGAAATAGGTTGCTTAAAATTAATTCAGGCGAGGCATAAAATGTTCGCCTCGCGAATGTGAAATATTCAGCTCCATGCAATTTCTGTGCATAGATGCCTGTGTGGTTTTTTTGGGTGCAAAAGGCATTGGAACAAAGTCCAGAGTTGTTTTAAATATTACTGTTCATGGGCGAGGTTATATAAATTTAATGATTTATAATAAACATTAATTTTTTATTATTATTTAAAAATTAAAAAAAATATTAAGTCTATTTTAAAAGCACTATATATTTATCTCAATATAATTTTAATAAAATTTAAAAAATAATAAAAACTAATTAAATTATAATTTTATTTTAAACTAGTTTATGGTATCTTATAAATTAAATTATAACTTTATTTTAAAGCATTTTATAGATTTATCTAGAATTATTAACCATTTCTAGTAATCAAATCTTTATTTAGAAATTGGTGGTTAAGATGGATTTATGCTACTTTTTCCCATTTAAAGAGTCTATATTCCAGATAAATGCTATGGGCAAGTACCATTACTCAATATTTTATTTTTATTTTAATATATAGTAATTATTGTTTTATTTTTTGTTTGTTTGTAGAATAAGAAATTACATTACAGTATCTTTTCCATATTGAGTTTACATAATAATAATAATCATTACTAACATTTGCACCTGATGTTGCAAAAGAGACGCCGGCGTAAGGCATAGAGTATGGAGTATGGCGTAAGGCATAGAGTATGGAGTATGGTAGAATAGCGACATGTGAATGGACATTGTTGAAAGCAAGGGTGGAGGATAATAAGTTGTAATTGAAATTGTTAGTTGTGTGTATGATGAATATGGATATTTTGTAAATAATAGGGTGTAGAAGAATAGTGACATGTGAATGGACATTGTTGAAAGCAAGGGTGAATGATATTGAGTTACACTTAAAACTATTAGTTATGTGTGTTTTGAATATGGATATTTTGTAAGTAATAGTAGTGTGTAGAAGAATAGTAACATGTGTATGGACATTCTTGAAAGCATGGGTGGATGATAATGAGTTATAGTTAATGTCAGGTAGAGGTTACCCATTATCCATGTAGTAGTTGTTGTTTATGTGAACATGTTTTTGTACATTATTTTAAGGTTTTTCAAATGGGCATTTTTGAAATTTTGGAAAAGAAATTGAAGCGTTTGGCAAGTTTTGGCCTACTACTCATAAACATCAATCCAAAAAAGGGGTATGTGTTGTAGTATCTGTAAATGAGTAAACATTTAAAATTTGGTTTTATATGAAAAAAAGATTTAGTATGCATAATGAAACATTAAATCAAAATAGTAATAATAAAACAATTTTGCATACCATCATCTATAGATATTGTAAAGCAACTCTAGCCACATTTTGAGTATTGCTATAGGGGCTTAGAGCATACTATATTGCAGGTTGTAAAGACTCCACATTCAAAACAAAATGGAAAGGTATGATGAGAAACATATTGGATCATAAAGCAATAGAGAGTATAGTGGAAGCATGGGATCCTTATAATTATCACTGGTCCTCCTTAAGCCTTACTAGGATTGGTGCCTTTTGGTGGCTTAGGCAAGAAGAGTTCTAGTTATCATTTTCATTTTGTTGCTCCTATGGGGCTTCTTAGATTTAGAATTTGAAGGGACCCAACATCGTAAAAGTGTTGTTTGGTGGCTTGGGCCTGTAACACATGAACCAGTACTTAGCCCCAGACAACTCAAGAGTGTACAAATTTCTGAGGGCAAATGATAAAAAGGAGTTACTATTAAAATTTAAAATTCCCTCTTAACAAACTCTAACTGGGATTTCTTGAAAATTTTAATTTACTAGCCTCTGCATTTCATCAAAAGATAAGAGCCTTACTATAAAAGAAGGATTGTAACTGAAAAGTAATGAACTGTTATCATTTTTTTCCATTCCACCAGTCACAAAATATTAAACATGTATGTACCAGTTCACTCTAAATGATTCATGATTTATTGCAGAAATGGTAAAAAACTCAATGCTTATTTCTTCTGATCTCAACAGAAATTTGCATTTTGAAATCTTATAAATCTATTAAAATAGTAGCAATAGTACAAAATTATATCTTATTTTCGAGTGATCAGGAACTTTACAACCCTAAAAGCTTTATTATGAGTAAAAGCTTATAATTTCATTGTCTTCTAACAATTTTCTGTGAATGAACTCTAAATTTCTTGCACCATTCTGACTTGAAGTAAATGCACAAGTGGTATATTGTAGGGAGACAGTCAACTTGCAATTGTTTTGGAGAAACCTGTAGAGGTTGTCAATAAGTAATCCTTCAAAAGCCTAGTGCTCTTATTAGTCTTCAATGTGATTTTTCCTAGAACATACACAAATCTTGTATTCTTTGCCAATTCAATCTACTACAATTCCTCATCTAAGAGTAGTTACTTTCTTCCACTGTATTTCTGCTTGCATAACTTATGTCATGTGAGGAGGAATGAGTTCCCCTATGCTTCAGATAGTCTTTTATGCTTTCAACAACCTGGTTGATAAATTCAGATCCTTTAATGTTTGGGGCATCTTTGTAACCATATTTGGTTACACATTTATATACACCTTTTGGCTCTAGTTTTCCAACCCATAAATCTCTCCGACAAAAGTATTGTCTTGACTGGAACCATTCTTATGGTGACAATGACAAGAACTTCATGCAGAGACCCCACATTCTTTACATAATGCTCAATAAAATGTGGTAAGTCAGAAATAAGGTCACTGGAGAAGAAATGAATTCTTGGTACAAATGAATTCACCCCGACAACCAACCCATTCAAACCTTCTATGTTGAGTTTTCTCTGTGCTAAATATTTATACTTTTTCTACCTTCCTTAGTTCCAAGAGAACATTATGGTCAGAAATTTTTTTGCAATGATGAAGGAACAACAACCACCCTGTGGCACCTTATTCAATACAGATGATAGATAAAATCCTTCAAAGATAGCAAAAAATAGAGTGAAGGGTAGTATAAGAAAAACATGCATGTTCCAAACCACAAGCATGACCAAAATTGTTGCAATTAGGAAGGGACACCAACCTCCCTGTGGCACCTTATAGATGATAGATAAACTCCTTCAAAGATAGCAAAAAACATAGTGAAGGGTAGTATAAGAAAAACATGCATGTTCCAAACCACAAGCATGACGAAGGTTACTACACACGTCGTAATGAACATGACCCCAACAACTGCAACCCCTGCACCACCAAACACCTAAAATTATCCTTGGAAACTCAAAAGAATTGATAAAAACTACCAAATTCGATTGTTAGATATAAATTCGTATATTCTTACCATATGCATTGCCAAATTGTGTTCCATCCCAGAATCCTATGACAATTGCAAGGCAGATAACCATGAGAACATAGTTAACTTTAGGTAAATAGATCTAACCCTCGTAATTTTGTGAGGTATGCACAATATTCACTTGAGGGAAGCAACTAAGAGCCATGGATTGTCTTATGATTGAGAATGTTGCTATAATCAATGCTTGACTGGCTACAATGGCTGCTAAAGTGGCAACAATGAACATTGGCCAATACAGAGGCTGTAGTATTGCTTTGTAAAATGTACAGCCTATGTCCCCCAGGTTTTTTATCAAATAAGTCACTTGTCTTGTATATGTGATAAGCAGAGATGGGTAAACCAACACACAAAAAAGCAAGCTGCACCAAAAAAACCCAAATTTCTCATTATGGTACTAAAACTTAAGGAGGATGAAGCACACAGGTATGATGAAATACTAATAATTTTATCCTTGACATATAGCTTGGATGGTACTAAAACTTAAGGAGGATGAAGCACACAGGTATGATGAAATACTAATAATTCTGTCCTTGACATATAGCTTGGACCTGGATTGATTTCCTTTTGAAATGGCCCAAGTCTATAAACATGGCCTTGGCACCTGGATCCAGTCAGAACAAAGAATTGATGTTAGTGTTTCTATTTGTATAGCTTTAAAATAAATAATTGGGATGAAGTTATGAATTTTGTTTGAGAAAATCATTGGTATGGATTTATCAATTGAGTTAGAAAACAATTCCAAGTATACCATATGATAAAATGAGACACATATCATCATGAGAATAATCAATACCTGTTATACATAAGACTACACCTCAAACATCACCCATCCTTGTTTGTGATATTCATGAAAGTAATAATATATATATAATATGGGTTGAATGCCTTCAATGCTCCAAGATAATATTTCACAATATTATATAGTCCGATCATGATGTTGGTCACGAACCAGGCAATCATTATGGTTGAGACATGAAGCTAACTTTACTTGTACCGAGTTTTTGAAAAAGGAACAGTAGTAACAAGATAAAAAATGACAAGAGTACAACAATGCCTGCATGAGTTAACATACGAAAACATGAATTATGTCAGGAAGTGGGATGCCATAATTCACATTATACTCACAAATGATATCATGTTTATGATAGGGAGCTGCATTCCTCCTGTCTTTCAAGTAGGCTACGCCTCTCTTGTCCAAAAGCGGAAACTGTGAAGAACATTTTGCGGGACAACACGTTGGCAAGGTCTTGTTGAGATTAGGTTCAGTTGCAATTGGTTAGTTTTCTTCACTGGCATCTTTGCGGTCTTTCAAATAGGCTTTTCCTCTCCTGTCTGAAAGCAGAAACTGTGAAACACATTTTGTGGGACAACTCCTTAGCAATTGTCCCAAAAGGTACAAAGATATGCCGATAGGATTATTAAATTGGAATTGTTGAATTTTTCTAGAAGAGATGTTGGCTCAAGCCTAAAGGATGAGCAATTTGGGATGGCTAAAGGCTTTCTAATTGTTTTTTATTATAGTGAAATTTGATAATTCATTGGTTTTACTTTCAAAAGCTTGAAGGAATTTGAAGAGCATATATAGAATTGCTTCATGGGATTTGATCCCAAAATCATTGATTTGTAAATACATACTCAATGAAATGTTAATTGGTTGAAACCCTACACAATTGTTTGATATAAGCAAATGAGCTGGAAATTTCCATTATTCAGAAGAATTGTAGTACCCAGAAAAAACCAGACCCCTCAAATTTAGCATTAAAAATGCTGTTGCGTTAAAACCTTCAAACTTGGTGGTAACCCTTCAAATTTGGGTAGAACACTGAGAACGAGTATTTCTATCTTTTACATGAGAACATTTTTATTTGCGAACGAGTGTTTCATTCTTTTATTTAAAAAGTAATTTGGTTGGAAAACTAAAAATGAATGATTCTTGAAAACTGGGAATGAGGGTTTCATGAAAAATCAGAACCGAGTGTTAAGCAGTTAACCGTGAAACTCTTCAACCAACATGTGTTGTAAATTGACATGGCGGCCGAGATGCACTAAATTGACAATGATTTGGCCACATGGGAAGAGGACATAAAAATTCACACTAGATAATGAAACATGACACTTGAAGAGTTTCTTCAAGTCATCATTAAATTGACAAAGTGGCTGAGATGCACTATATTGACAATAATGAGTTAGCCACATTGTGGCTCGCCGAGTGTGGCCACAATGAGACGGCAACAACAAACTGATAATGAATTGGCCATGTGGAAAGAATGAATAAAATTTCACAAGGAATAAAGATGAATACTAGATAAAACTGCACCATCATAAAAACAATGGCAAAATAATTTTCCAAAAGAAACTTCCCACCTGAGGATTGCAACAACTCGCACTTTTGCAAACAGATTGCTCACAACTACCGCGCATTGCAAACTAATCTCTTCCCAAGTATTCAAAAACAAATTTTTCCAAACAAATTGATACCACCACTAAACATTCCATAATCACTCACTTCAGTGCGACAGATAAACCGTCAGATAGATAAAATCCATGCAAATATTCAAGAACATATTTTTGCAAACACATCACAAGACTATTGTGCATTACAAAATAGTAGATTCAACCTTGCTGATAAAATCCATCCAAATATTTAATAACATAATTATAAATACTCATTGCTCACAATCGTAGTGGATTTGTAGAATAACTTCAGCCTAGCAAATAAAATCCATCCAACTATTTGTAAACTTCAAAGTCAATTATTAAAAAACATATAAACAAGTTCCACTATGAAGAATTTTGGCAGATGCACAAGCCTCTCTTGCAGACAGGATAAATTATTGTTCAACAACCAATTTTATACATGAAGACACATATAACACTTCAACATTGATAAAAGACATCGTCATACAACATCTTGTATTGCAGTCGATTATCAGTGAAAAGTAATAGAAAGCGCAGAATATTATCAATGTAAAGTAATAGAAAATGCAGAATATAAATCATGAGGAATGTTGTCTACCAAAAAACAAATTAAATTTATACATGAAGACACATATAACACTTCAACATTGATAAATAGTAATTATACCATATAATAATGAAGAGCTTAACAAGCATCAACATGCAGTATGGGTTCCAAAACATTGATAAACAATAGTTATACCATATAATAATGAAGAGCTTAACAAGCATCAACATGCAGTATGGGTTAAAAAAACATGGCTTCGAATGGCAAAAAGTTACATATTAATAAGCAGCTACAATTAGCTCCCCATTCAATTAGAAGTCGTAACAAGAGGTTGTGAGCCAGGGCACATATGAAACTTACTGGCATCTCTTTCAAGCAATGCATGTGAATAGTGTGACCACAAGACAATACGCTGATAAGCTTTGTAAAGTCGAATTAATACTGCAGAGGAGTCAACAAACGAGGGTTCATATATCTAAATAACTTCAGTCTAAATTATGCTATAAAAAGAAAACTACAATTACTACACTATGCAGATAAGTGTGACCTACCTCAAAACACACAGGGCAGTTGTGGTGCATTGCTTTTTCCACACAAGGGTGGTGATCCTTCAAGGATAGAGTAGCAACATCCTAGAAAAAGGTACATGAGCAAATAAATCATTCACGCACTACAATGAAACAAGCGAAGAAGCAGTGATAATTTGAGAAGAAGCAGTGATAATTTGAGAAGTCATAAAGAACATACCACATTTATAACAGTGGAAGAAATTATCGTTGCGGCCAGTTCTGAAAACTAGCACAAGTAGCTAAAGTCAAAGGCAAGAAATACATCTAATACATTTCACAATAGCATGAAAGATTACTTTACAAGAGAGTGAGAAACATCAAAGGAAAAAGAGAAAAGCATACCTGCAAATTCCACATCCGTCACAATGGTATTGCTGTTTTGAGTCCTGGAAAACCAAAGCAGCAAGTAAAATTAGAACCAAAAGCGTATACATCCAAACCATCTTTTTATAATTTTGTAAGAGTCAAACTCTTTGTTTTCCTGAACCAGAACTATGAAACCTGAAAAGGAATTAAAAACGTACATCATCATCAAAGAAATTGCATTTTTCACAGAAGTACTTTCCCATACAAACACCACAAGTAACGGAGGTTTGCCGAACCTGCAAAATGACAGTGCATAATCATTTTTAAAATAACTCAATAGTGTTTACCTCTAAATTTTATGCACATTATTAAAATTAAAAAGGCTCAGCTCTTACATCTTGTTCAGTTCTACAATGTGAACAGATAACCTGCATACATACAAGAATAACTATAAATAACAAGAGCAATATACTGCAAACATATGAGAATAACTATAAATAAACAAAAGCAATATAGTAATCCAGCAAGTTAGATAAAATTTTAGCTAATTGACCATTTATCTTTTGAGAAGAATAAAAGTTAAATCTTTACATCTTTCAAATCTACCTTCAAAAAATATTATGATGTTACAACCTAAAAAATCTTTACTAATTACAAAGAATACATATTGTTCAGAGCATTAAGACAAACATCATAATGAATAACATCTAACTGGAAGACAAGATAGAACCTTACCTTTCGAACTTCATGGCACGGTACATCATGTCTGTCAAGTGGATAGGCATCCATTGAATTCTGTTCAGATATGAGATCAGTCCATACTATACCCTCACAAATGAAATTAGAAGAGACGTAATTTTCTAGTTCTATTTTAACAAGTATATAAACCAAACACAACTGTTGAACTTGAAATAGCTATGAATGAAGTAAAGAAAAAGAAGCATACTTTGGCCTCATGACAATGCCTACAGTCAAAGACTTCATTACAACACGGAGCCCTTATTTGGCATCTCCAGCGGTAGTGTGAACATTTTCCATCCATTATCAATATCAAGAAAACACACATCAGTAAAATCATCCCTGTATGGCACATTTTTCACTACTTTGTAAGATGCAGGGAGATACCAATAAGAATATATCAAAATTATATATAATAAATAAAAGGTATAAATGTTACATTAAAGAACAGTGTATTGAACATCTCCATCTTATTTCAAGGAAGAAATACCAAATACAGTATGGGTATGCATGTCAAACAATGTAGACACTCACTACCTTAAATATTTATGTTAAGGACAACAAATGACCAGGATGAATTCCTTCACAGTTAAAAACAGAAATGTCATAGCCCCACGTTAATGAATGCTATTTTTGCACACTTCAATTCCCTGAGATTCATTTTCTTAGTAGAAATTAAATTAAGCTTAAGAAAATAGAGAGACACACAGAAATACTCTTCTCATGTTAGCAATACAAAGAGGTCACTTTGGCACAACCTCTTTTCTTGTTCTATGAGATGAGATAGGTTTGCTTATGGCCAAAATTTGGGATAAATAGAACAAATATGTGGGATATGATAGCCCCGCATAATATGTAATAATTTTTCATCTCTAAAGAAGATAAAGTTAAGAATTGAAATTAGTTCCACATAAAGAACACATGCACCAACTATAGTTTTCCAACGTTAGCAAAAGAGAGAATCCACTCCATTTTTTTTTACTAATTAACGAGAATTCCCAAAGTTTCTCCTCCTTCAATTAAGGAGAATGCCCAAAGTTTCTCCTCCTTCAATTAAGGAGAATGCCCAAAGTTTCTCCACCTTCAATTAAGGAGAATGCCGAAAGTTTCCCCTCCTTCAATAGAGAACTATACTTAGTATAATGAAAGAACTAAATCATAAAGAAAGGTAGTTGATAGCGAGGACAACTTCGTTTTGACACAAGTGTTGTTCTATAGACCTCGCTATTAGAGAGAAATTTGAAATAAAACCGACTGCATTAAAGGGTGCCAACATAAATTTATTGCTGGGTCATGGACACAAAGAGGCTACCCCATGACTTCTACTGGATTACAGTAGCACAAAATTACTCAGTGTTCACAGAAAGTTCCGTTACTACACTAGTTCAAGGGTACTATAAATAAGTACCATGAAAATGTCGGGGTTCAATTTATTTCATTCACCATATATTTTCATGATATGGGCATATTGACTTCCAAATGTTTAGGTCAATAAAATCTAAACTAGTCCCTTCTCTTGGTACAGGAGATGAGATGTATGCATATTCCCAAATATTTTTTGTAATAAATACGAAATATGTAGGCATGCACTCATATGGGGCATGCATTCATATGACAAATTGTTCAGATTACCAATTGCATGCTCTAGGTGCCAATTTCACATCGATGCCGGTGAGGGCAGTAGCTGAAACCAGGCTAGCAACCATTAGAATCTGAGTGTTCGGGATCCTTGTCTTCTCTACCATCCTGCCACAGAATGCAAAAAGCAAGCAAATACTCTGCTACTATATTGCTTGCCCGATGCCATTACACCACTCAATGGTTCCAAGTGAGAGGATATTCCCAAAGTAGAAAAAATGCATTCAGCCTGGTGAACTAAAATAATAGAGCTCCATGAGTAACGATATCGAACAAAGAATGAAAGAAAAAATTATAAAAAGCTTATTTTGAAATCAATGTATACTAACATCACAGAATCTGACCAGAAGGCTTCAGAGCATTCCAAAATCTCCCGACTTTAAGATTTGAAGAAAATGTAAAGAGATTGACTGGATATTAATTTCAAATACAAAGAATTGTATTCTGGGACTCTCTCTATATCTATGGTCGCAGAAAACCTCCAAAACGAAGAAAAACAGAAAGAAAGTATTAAAAAAAATGATGTGTAATAGCAGTGCATCTAATTCTTGTCACCCAGTTTTAATGAATTGATTTGAATTTAATTACTAACCCATATTGCATGCATCCTTGATTAAGCGTATCTTCCACATACGAGCCATGATTCAAGGAAAAGAGCGATCTACAGCACAAAGAGCGAGAACGAAAGCATAACACCAAAGCCCAAACATCCAAATAGAAAATCCAAAACCACAACAAAAAATTACTATCAATCTCTTTCAAAAAAACCACTTTTAGGAAATGCAATCGCGATCACACCGCCTTAAATAAAATGGAGATTTTCCGTACTAAACCCTCGAAAAAAAATTTGAAGAACAAGGAAAATAGGAAATCAAAGCAGACATATACTCTGAGACAAACTAAAATGGAAATAAAACATGGATCCTAACACAAGAACAACCACAAACCCCAGGAAACCAAGAGAATTCACTAATTTAAGAACAATCTGACATGAACTTCAGAACTTTTTACATCAAAAACCAGCATACACGCTACAAGAATATAAATATGAATAATAAATAGAAACACAGCCAAAAGAAGATAACCCTGGAAACATACACCAAAATCCTCTGCTACACAATGCCCTTTTTGGGATAATCTGCATTCACAGTTTTTTGATCCATGAGTGCATGCTTGCCTGTTCGATACCTGTTCGCCATTAGAAACATGGGAATACATGTAACCTGATGAGTGCATGCTTGCCAAATACAATATGATAAAAAAATTACAAGTATGTTTAGTTGCAATTGGTTAGTCTTCTTCACTTGCATCTTCATTGGAGGGCAATGTTATGGGGGATCTAGATATCTGATTCAGGATTCTTTGGTTGGTATCTGGCATTGTTTGAGAATCTCTGCATTATTTGTTATTTGAAAATTATGTTGCAAACATGTTTTTGCTAATAAAATCTGTTCATCGGTTTCCTTTTGTCAGTTATAGAGAGAGAAGGTACATATGCAACAACTGGCAAAAAGATCATTGTTGATTAAGGAAGCCAAACTGTTAGATTCGACCACTTATTCTGATTCCATAAATGTTTTTGTTTGTTTAAGAGTATGTAAATACAATTGTATATACCCTTCATTTTCTTTCTTTTTATATGTAAACATTTTTCTGTATATATTAAAAGTATCCTTTACAAAAACAAATCAGAACTCATAATAAATAAAGATTCATAACCTTCTGAAAATGAAAAGTTAAAAGAATGTACAAATTATTAAGTTTAGATATGTCTTAAACTAATTCGAGAGATAAATGAGAAGAAAATACTTGACAATGAAAATATGAAATCAGTATACAGTTGACTTCCCTATTTGAAGCATTTACAAAGATCACAATATTGTGCTTTAGGCAAAGAGTGTAGTCAAAAACTTGAATCAAAGAATGGAGGACCCATGAAAACAACATAATAAAAATATGTACATTACACCAGACTTTCCTAAAAATCTATGTGAATAAGAAAACAAATTTTGCCGATTGCAGAGTAAAATATATCAATATCATTGTCCCCATGCTGGACCTGCAACAAGTATAAACCGAATGTAAGAACTCAGTACTTCATTTGTACTAAAAAAATGCAAGTAAATTAACTCATATCAAAGAATGCAGACATCTAAACATGGGAATACTTTTCACTCTAATTGATAATAAGGAAAGGTATGGAGATTTACGCAGTGCATTATATTAGATATCATTTTGGGATTCAACTGCGTTAAATAAGTCATTCACGTATGACCATTTCCATGAGAGGTAGTCGTAACTGACTAATTTCTCATGATTTTTTGAATAGTTCACTTAGCACTCATT
>APFE031750423.1:0-12112 GCA_000404065.3 Pinus taeda
CAATGTGCAACAAAACAGATAAGAACTTAAATATCTTGCATAAAAATTTGAAGGTCTTTCATGTCAGCAGAAAGATAGTCCACAGCCACTACTTCTAACTAGTTCACATGCTTACCTTTTTTATGAAAACAAATCATTCAACAAACCTCATAAGCTTGTTTCGAATTTGTCTTCAACTACACCGAACTCATTAACAAGCATGCAGAAAGATCAAAACTTGTTATTTGTGATGGAGCCTACTATTGGGGTGTTTTCTTGTTTTGTTGTTGGCCAAAAACCCCCCATATTTTTTTTGATAAAATCATGGGGACTCTTTATTTTGACATCTTGAAAAATTCCCATGTTTATTGGCGATTTGGTGACTTTTATTCCTCTAGCCTTTAATACCTGAATTTCTTCTGGTTTTGACCATATTTTAGTTTTTAGCAATGGTTGCATTGTTTACTTGATGATTGCCTTTCGCTTTCATAATGACATCGACCATGTAGAAAATTTGGTTGTCACATCATATCACACTTCACATTTGATCGTATTGGTTATTTGTTTCCTATACTCAATTAGACACCTATATTGCAAAAAAGACGGGATAAAATAATTGGGTACGACCTCACATTACATGTTATGCTTTGCGTGTTGTTTATCACCTTCACCTCACGTGATGCACAACTACAATATAAAAAAATAAATCCTAATTTTTTAAAAAATTATATATATTATATATATAATCATTATATATATATATTTATATATATATATATATAAATTAATTTAACAAAAACCCAAAACATAAATCATATATATTAATTTTTATTGAAATTAAATCCACTATTTGTAAATAATTCTTTGTAATATTGTGTGCTATTACAAACATTGCAAAAACTACACTATTATAAAAAAATTGTAAATATAATAATAAATACATTTATAAACAAAAGAAAAACATAACATAACGTATTATAGTGTATATAATACAACAAATATTATTTATAATAACACAAAATATGTATCTAATTATTCAAACGTGTGTATGATACATACAATGCCAAAGCACACTCTAGCATAAGTCCAAACCCTTTATGAGTCCACATTATACACGTTTTTATTTTTCGGTGACTGGTTATGCCACGTAATGTGTGTGGAATTTTAATTTCAATAGGAAAATAAATGGTTTTGTTGAATGCACATTAGCCATAATAGGATACCACAAGCTGAGAAATGGTCCCAAGGTGCTTCTACAAATTACACCAATTTCATTAAAACCCAAGCTTCCTTTGCTCCTCGATACAGGATTGTCACTAATGTGTAGCATAAACAAGGGATGATCATATGTCAAGCAGATCGTATTTTTAAAGTCAAACTCTAACAACTTCACGACTAATACAAGGATACAAAAATACAGAATTTAAAAATTGTTTGACAATTAGGATGACAAATTGTGGGAATTAGCAAAGCCGTAGTTTAATTAGTTGGAGGAATTGCTCAGAAAATTATGGAAATTCTAGTCATATTTAAAAAAAAATTGACAAAAATTTTCGTAAATCCAAATTATAATTGTTAAACTTCAAAAAAAAAATGATAATTCCTAATGAAAAATGTCAAGCATAAACCACGGATGATCATTCCTGGTGAGAAATGTCAAGCATATCGTATTTTTTAAGTCAAACTCTAACAACTTCACGACTAATACAAGGATACAAAAATACAGAATTTAAAAATTGTTCGACTACTCGGACGACAAATCCTGCCAATTAGCAAATTGCTGAGTTTGCGGGGATGGACGAACTCTGGTTTGAGTGTCATACTGGTAAACACCCCACGCCATCAGGACACATCACGCCATTAATTTTTGAGAGGCAAGCAACTCAACGACTTGATCGAGCCCCTCGTGTTGATCAATCCTCTTGTCTGATCTTATTTTTCATTCAAATTGTTCTTTGTAGCAGTAAATTGTAGAGTTATTTTTCATATTTAATTAATATTAGAATTAACAACATGCATCTTTAATATAATATATAGTAGCGTTTATTATTGAGACATTAATTTAATTTAGTATTATGTATATAAAATAGAATAGTGATAATAGAGTTTTAGATAAGTTATTTATTTATCTTAATTTGTAGTAAGAATATTAAAATAAAACATTCACCTAGGATTAAAATTTAACTTTAGTTTAATTTTTCCAAAAATTTAGTATATATTGCGTTAATTAGATTAAGGGATATTTAGTTAAAATTAATTAACAGTAATATATTTTAATATAATAAAGTAGTGAATTAATAATATTATAGTTGGTACATTAGGATTATATTATAGCATTTATATTAGAGATTAGGTAACATTAACATAAGTTTATTTATGATAAAATTAACATAATATAAGACTCATATTAGTGTATATTAACATTTAAGTCAACATTAGTATTAAGGTAGTATTAACATTTATTTAACACAATATCATAGGACTAACAGTGAATGTCAACTTGATATAGGATAAGTAGGATTCTGTTAAAATTAGTATCTATTTAACATGATAGGATTAACAATAAATGTTACATAAAGTAATATAGTGTAATGTGGATAGATTAACTCTTAGTTTATGCTAGAACAACCGTTAGGTGCATCTTGGTTGAGCCGTCAAGTCAACTTAAGGATCACTTTCTTGTCTCTTTTCTATTGGAAACTAATAGACATACTATGAGCAGGTAGAAAGAGAGAGGGTAATTAAACCCAATTAAACGAGTTAGAACCACCATTCTAAATGAAAAGGGAGTTTATTTAAGGTCATGACTGGGTGGTATCCCTTACATGTTGATGAGGTCATTTTTTTCTCATCAACATTTTTGGCGCTAGAAGGAGGTCTGAGCTAGTTGATCTGTGTTGAGTATTTTTTTGGCATTTTTAAATAGCTATGATTCCTATATGCATTCCTAATTTGGGCCATGCTTTTAGTTTACACAAGCCTACCAGAGGCATACCCAAGAGGCAACTTGAATCTGTATCTAAATTGCAATATGATTGTGAGAGTTTCATTTCAGCTTTAGATCATGTTGATCAGTTTATACATAAATGTAAATGTTTTAACATCACTAAAGATAATTAAATTTGTAGGTTATTTACTCTCACACTTCAAGGCAGGATTCAAGAGTGGTACAAGGTGCTACAAGCTAAGTGCATTCACTCTTAGAACCACTTCATGCAGGTACTCTTTTTGGCTCATCACAATTATAGTTATGAGAAATTGTGCTTAGAATTTGATAACTTGAAAATCTATGAAGATGAAACTGTTAGCGAGTTTTCTGATAGATTTATGTTATTTTACTATAGATTTCATCATGATGACTTATCCCGTAAGCATGTTTTAATTGAGAAATTTACCTCTATTGTTCAAGAATATAATGTAAAAATTTATAATGGACATAAAGAGGAATCACCATTAGTAAATATTGATGCTACAATTACTTCTATTGAACCTTTAAATCAAAATAATAATCTTCCTCAACCATCAACACCAAAAGAAAATCTTACATCTAAATAGGTTTCTACTGTATCTTCTTATGTTTGTGATAATGAGTCAAGTTCAATAGATTTAAATTATACACAACATCAAGATTTAACAAATAATCATGATGATAATTCTTCTTCTGAAAATGAGTTAAGATCTATTCTGACAACAAATGAAACATTAATAAACCAGAGAATTTAAAATGACAATTTTAAAGAAACTTCCCTTGCTTTATTTTCTGGTTATCATTATTTGCAACATAGTTATTATATGTGTCAACCTATTGGAATATTTACTAGTTCAACTCTTAAGAATGAATTATATCATGATGCTCAAGGGGTATCTTTAAATGAAAATTTACTATTTATATCGGTATAGTAACTTGTATTCATCATTTTCGTGACTATCAAGATTTTTATAAACCATGTGAAAAGAATGTGATATTTAACAACTATCCCGATATTTATGAGTTTAGATCATTTGATTCATTTTCTAAGGACAAATTTGCTTCCTTCTATTATGATTTGGATCATCAACCCCATTACAAGTTTTTGATATTAATGAAGACAATCTTAAACATGAAACGTTTTATGTTTAAAGTGTGTTGATACAAGCATCTAAAGACCCTATTAGTTTTGGAGATAATCATAGGTTTTCTAGTTGCCTTGATTATGATTACATCATCTCCCAGAAGTTCTCCACTGAAAACTGCTCATAAATGGTCAAAACTGGACCATACTGAAAGCTCAGTGCAGAGGGTGCGATGCGTATCACCTTCCCAGTGTACAAGGTGCGATGCATACTAAATTGCTCCTCTATAGGGTGCGATGGTCAGGAATGGACAAATGGCAGGGACAAAATGTGAGGTGGAAGATCATGGAATCTTCCAAAAGCTTCCCCTCTGACACTTGCCTCTCTATTTTCGACCAAGGATGAGTAAGAGATCATCATTCTCCAAGTGGAAGTAGGAACTATTAGAGAGAGGACACTAATCAAGATCCCAGAATATGACTCACCTCTCTGTAATCATCTATATATGGATCCCTCATCACAGAGATCCAGAGGCTGGAATTTTGTATCTTATAGAGAAGTATTGTTGGTTTTCTGGTGTACATTCATAGTGTTGGGTGATCTAAGCTTTGCTTGAGGTGAATAAGGGTTTCCTAGCTGGAGGATGATGCTGGGTCAGAAGAGCACATGGTTGTAATCTTCTTGCTACTTTTCATCTGAATAAAGCTATTCTTGTTTCCTTCCATATTCTTGTGTACTTGTTTATATATGCTTGTATATGGTTAATGCACATCTGATCCTGCATTATTTATGAATTTAGATCCTTGTTTCTTCCATAGTAGTATGTTGCTGTGATTCCACAGGTTCTCTTTGAAGCTGGGCAGACGAAGAAGAAGTGGCAAAGCTCTATCAAGAAGGAGAGGAAATCAAGCACAAGACTAAGGTTGGTCTTCTTGGTTCTCCTCTTGTATATTTTCATAAAAGAAAACGAAAGTAGACTTTACTTGTTTGTTTCTAAGATAGCCACCCATCTTAGTGGGAATAGCAGCATCCAAGTGGACACTATTCCCGGTAAAAAAATGGCGACTACTGGGGAGCGACTAGATTGTTTGTTAGCCTATCTATCCTTGTTTCTTTTATAAACTTATAGATGGAGCCTGAAGTCAAGCCAGCTAGCCTTCGAACTGCATTTGTTATACAAATGAAAAGTAGATAAATGTTGCTTTATTCTATCTCTGGGTTTTGTTTATGAATTAAACAATAGATCTGCAAACAATCTAATTGCCCTAAGTGGTGGCTCTACTAACCTCTTTAGATCACCCATGTGTTTTACATACACTGAACATTACTTACTTGGCCTAAATCCCTTAACTGAATTGAAAACTGTGAGTGAAAGCTTGTTTAAAGTCTCGCACTGGTACCATCGCACCCTGCCTTCAAGGTAGACTGTATGCATCGCACTTCCCGAGTGCAGTAGGTGCACTGCATACTGGGTTCACTGTGTAACAGGTGCAATGGTCACGGAGGGTTAACTTTACCCTCAGACTGTGGTTTTTTCTCACTGTTTTCAGTCATATTCAGGAGTTTTTTTGCCTGTAGTTAGTGTATTTCTGTGAAAACCCCCTTCTCTTGCATTATTCCGCCTCCTTAGTGCAAAGAAATGTAAGTGTTTTTTATGTATTTTGCGTCATTTTCAGTTCCATTTTGCAAAAAGTAGCATAGTCGAACTGTCATTTCTGGATCTGAAAGTGTCGTAGCTGTTGTTTTCAGTTTTAGAAAACAATCCCATTGTTCTTGATACTCAATTATACAATTACTATTGCATATGATTTGAATTAGTAGTTTTTAAAGTGTCGAAAAGCAATTTTCATTTCAAAATCGCAAAGTGTCTCTCTTACCTTCATGTCATTTTGAAAAAGAAATTTGTTGAGTACTGTCGCTTTAAAAGTAATTCAGATTTGCACATATATTTATTATCATCATTCATACATTAAGAAGGATAAAAACAAATACATGCATGTGCATTTGCACTTCGATTGCTTGGTTTGATTTAGGACTGTGCATTTAGCATGTGCTCTATGCTCTTTGCAAAAATATTCATAACTTTCTTTCGTTCGTAGCTAGGATTTTCATTACCGAAAGAAGATTAAACGATTGTTTATCATCTTAGACTGCATTTTAGGAATTATATACACATTACGTGGTGAACCTGAAAGGCAAATTGTTAAGCAAGATCAACTTAAAATAAATTTAATGAATCTAACAATGCTTTGGAACTTAACGCACAACATCTAGAGGTCTAGCCTAGAGACGTATTCCGGCGTCATAAAACCTGGTAACTATTGTTTTCAGTGTTGGTTGGGTGATTCCTCCACTCTGAGACGGCAAGTGCCAGTACGGACTTGTGCTCCCACATACCGTCGAGTATATATTGGGAGACCACAATAGGCTGCATCCTTTATCCTTAGAAAGTCGTGTTTGCTGCCCTATCGATCGCAATGCAGTGAACACAGCATTCGAGAAGATTGACTGCCATACCGTAAAACGTATTCTGCAGTTTTGCGATTGGTTTGGTAATCCTCTCTGCCTAGATCTCCAGAGAAGTCCATTTTGCTCCTTTTAAGACTCCTTAAAGGAAAAGGTCCTCTAAGCACTTGTCACTTCAGGCTCAATAAAAATCGAAGGCGACTAGAGTCATCTTTTGTTTTTTCTCAACTCTTTAAAATTGAAAAAACAAGTTGTGTCAAAGTGCCTAAAATTCATTTAATTCGAAAAACATTTTTTCCCTTTTTATTTTGAGTTGATCAAGTAATCCGCAATCGTGGAAGAAATTCAATCAAAACCCCGTCGTTCACAGAGACTTACGAGTCAACTGTTGTTGACTCCGGAAGTGAAACCATTCCGGATGAAGCAAACTCATTTAACCGGATCAAAGTCCCCTAAGTTGGTTGGAGCAAGCACTCCAACATCCTCAGAGACTCTGGTTACTCCGAACATTTCTAGTATCCCTGCCTCTACAGAAGAAATTCCACAACAGCAAAAGGACATTACAACTGATCCTAGTGTGAGAGTTAACACTTCTATTCCTGAACCAGCTCCGTCTACAGCCGATTCGGAAGGTGTTACTCCCCAACTATCTGCTGCTGCAGAACTTACATCTTCTTCGGCACCAGAAATATTTTACGGACCTGACGGTCTGCCTCTTCTTCGTGGATTGATTGCCATAGAAGAAATTGTGGAAGATCCTCCATCTAGCACCCCAACACAACTTGGAGCTGGGATCGCCCTGTATCCTTCTTCATCAGAAAATATTCACCTGCCCTTGGAAGTTCCTGAAGAATCGCTGAGGAATATTTTGGATAGGCTTAATATCTCTGAACAACCGTCAACATCAAGGACTGTGTTACCTGACACAGCAATAGCAGAAGCTCCTTCTGCTATTCCGAAAATGTTCGTCGGCGTGCCATCTATACCAACTAGCTTTCAATCGCTGGATGGATTCCATCCAGGGGCTATTTCGATAGTATGGACTGTTCCCGTTTGTTCATCCGGAATTATATCTGGAATCTCTTACATTGAGTCTCAACAGATTGATCCGTCACAAAGTCAATTTGGGAAAACTGGTCCCCAAAGGCAAATCATTCCTTTGAGTACTGGATTATCATCGTATGGAGGGCCGTATACCCTTTCATTGTCTTCCTCGAAAGGACAACCATGCGTGAGTTCACAATAAAATTTCGGTTATGCTGGAATCACAACTAGCGGTTGGGTGCCAATCCTGTCTCAACAACCAAGAGTTGTATGCTCAATACAACAAAGTTTACCTATGACAAATATCTCCACTATGCCGACTATTGTGGCAGTATCGCAAGTACAAGCGTCACCAGTTGTATGCCAACCTCAAGTTTCACAGGTTGTAATGCAACAATCTCTTGTACCTCCGACATAACTGCAATCACCAACTAATGGAATGCCACAGGTTCAAACGGGGAACACCAATCCCCATCTTGGTCAAACAGTCAGTACTGGACAACAACCCATGGCTTCACAACCATGGCTGGTGTAATACCAACAACCGCAATTCTAGCAGGCTTGCCAAGGATATGAGCAACAAGTCTTTGCAAGTAATGGGCAACCGTATCAACCATATCATAATGGTTATGCCCATCAACCTTACAAAAGTTACCAACATCAAATTCATTACGCTGGTATGCAAAGACCGACTGCTCAAACAATTTTGTCTTATCCTGGGTATGCTCAACCAAGCCTGAATCAACAGTTGCCTTTCGTGGAAACTTTAGAGTTGCCAGATCTGAGTCGACTAACGAACGATCCAATTGCCTACACCCCTTGGTGGCCGGCGATTCCGCATAAACTTCCGTCAAATATTCCTAAATTTAATGGGAATCCAGGCGAAGACCCATCGAATCATGTGATGACCTTTCATCTATGGTGTTCGCCTAACACTCTCAATGATGATTCAATTCAACTTCACCTCTTTCAGCACACGTTAACTGGTCCAGCAGCAAAGTGGTATATCGAACTGACTAGAGCTTCATTTGATAACTTCAGTACCCTAGCCACAACCTTTTTAACCCATTTTCAGTTACCTATGAGGTACGAAATAGGAACTGAGCTACTTACCAATTTCAAACAAACGACAGCCACTCACATATTCGATCATATTCATGAGTGGTGACGTCATCGTAGAATGGTAAAGACATATGTTCCTGATCAGATATTGGCTGAATGGTTTATTAAGTCACTGTTACCTGCTATTACAGAAGACGTGGCAAAGGGAGGAGTCATCACTGAAGAGCAAGTTATTGCTCGTGCACAATATCTAGACTTGATCTATACTCAGTCTGGCATGCTCTACGATAAACCTGACGCTCTTAGACCAGAATTTTTTGTTCCTCTACCTCCTAAATCAAACAAAGACTCTCATGCCAGCGATGGTGTGATAGGTACGACAAGCACTAAAACCGCGAAGGCTACATCGAAAAAGGCCCGCATGGTTTAGAGTCAAAATGCAAATGAGGAACTTCTAGCCTCGGAAGTAAATGTTGTCTCAACAAACAAAAGCAAAGAACCCAAACAACCAGGAGGTAAGAAGAAAAAACAAGGGAAGAAGAAAAACTAGGAGGACTCATCTCCTAGAAAATCTTTTGCAAACCCTCCTGGGAATGGGAAACCAAAAACTCCATGTCATATATGTGACGAGGATCACTGGACCAGAGACTGTCCATATAAAGAAGAACTTAGGAAATCTTTCAAAAGTTTGAAAACCTCGACTGTATTGACAGATCCATTTCCAAACCCAGGAACAAATCTGGTTTCTAGCAAAAATGCTTCCCCATCCCAAGTGCTAATGTTGTCAGTCTCAAAGCAACTAAATGATGCTCTGATATCGACAAGGATTAAAGATTACGAGAATCCACAGATGTTGAACAACAAGGATAATGATCAACCTAGTAGTTCAACAACAACTTCAACCGAAGTCGTGCCACCCATCATTCCTGAATTAACAATAAAACTTCCAAAGGGAGTAGTACACAAATCGACGTTTAATCCTCGTGCCCGAGAAGCGCAACACTATAATATAGTGGATGATTTAGCCCAATCGCCCTCTGCGATGTCGACTCTTGAGGTACTGCAAACTTGCCCCTACCAAAAGCAGGCTTTATTATCAATAATAGGTGGGATTGACCCAATGGATTCCAATCTTGTATCTTTTAATCACAAAGGGTACGACCCTCAGTTACCAACTCAACTAGCTTTCCTCATTCAAGTGAAAGCCCTCAACAAAACTGTTCATAGAACAATTATTGATGAGGGGGCATCCACATGTATCATGTCGATGAGTTGCTGGAAAACTCTATGGTCTCCTTACTTGTCGTGATCATCAACGACATTGAAAGCATTTGATGGACGAACATACACCTCGTATGGAATACTAAGTAACTTGCAAGTTGAACTGGGGGGGAAAACAGTAGAAATCAATGTTGAAGTCATCGACGGAAATCTCGATTACAACATCCTACTGGGAAGACCCTGGATATATGCCATGGTAGCCGTTGTGTCGACCTACTTTAGGAAAATTGCATTTCCTTCCCAAGGAGGAATAACAATCATCAACCAACAAACTTTTCTCCCCAACAGTTCGCAAGTTACGGGAAGCATTCTGATGATCCATGGAAGCCCTAGCATGCTTCATAATATCAGAGTAGGCCTACTAAAAGACCCTATGTTAATGGGAACTTTTACCCTACCGCCTCCTACACATTTGGCGGAAGTGGCTAATGTAGGAACCTGCAATATGATATCTTCCATTCAAAAGATGTCATAAAATGATGTTAAAATGGATCATTCGCAAGTTTTGCCTCTAACCCCACTGGAAATATTATAGCAATCAATGTTTTCAGTATGGGAGGCAAACTCGCATCAACGCTCATCGAGCGTTTGGATAGATAGGTCTAAGGAATATGGCACCCCTTCAGATCCTTGGTCACAAGTACACTCTATAGACGAAGGAATCATTCAATCGATGATGATTGATGGGGCACCCTGGGAAGATTACCACCATCGTTCCCATCTTTTGAACTGGAAAGAAGATGATTCTGATGACCTACACCATCCTTCAGTATTTGACTTTCTGACAAATACTGTAAATACGGTGGATTCCAAGAGAAACCTATCCAATATCAAAGAGACTACTGCCATAAATATCTCAACCAAAACAGATGTTGTAGAGAATATTCATGTTGGCAAATCTTGTTCTTCTTCAGAACTAGAAATATATAGCACTCTCTTTCGCAAGTTTAGAGATGTCTTTTCTTGGTCATATGATGAAATTCCAGGTATTGACTCAAGCATAGTTGAACATGAAATTAAGATGTATCCAGATGTCAAACCGGTATGACAACAGCTAAGGCAGGTGCACCCCAAGAAATTCGTTGCCATCAAAGCGGAAGTTGAAAAACTCCTCCATGTTGGTTTCATTTACCCCGTTCCTCTAACCGATTGGGTATCAAATATTGTTCCTATGATGAAAAAACAAGCAACAATTAGAGTGTGCGTCGATTACAGGGATGTAAATCAAGCTTGTCCAAAAGACAACTACCCTACACTCTTTATCGACCAGATAATTGATGAATGCACCAGATGCGAAATCTTTTCATTTATGGATGGATATTCCGGGTATAATCAAATAAATATCCGCCCACAGGACCAGTCAAAGACTGCATTCATTTTTCCATGGGGCACATTCGCATATCGCAAGCTACCCTTTGGTTTGAAGAACGCAGGGGCAACTTTTCTGAGAGCAATGAACTATGCTTTCCATGACACCAAAAACATCATTCAACCTTATCTCAATGACCTCCTAGCTCATTCACGAAAGCAGACCGATCATCCGCGCCACTTGAGAGCGATATTTCTACGTTGCCAACACTACAAGATACGACTCAATCCGCACAAATGTGTGTTTTGTGTCAGTTCTGGTTGTTTACTTGGCTTCGTAGTCTCAAAGGATGGGATTCGTCTCAACCCTTGCAAGGTTCAGGAAATCATCGATTTGCCTCCACCTTCGAACTTGCTTCAGATTCAGAAACTCCAAAGGAAAGAAAATTTCCTCAGGAGGTTCATTCCAAATTACGCCGAACTAGCTAAAGGTTATACTCATCTATTGAAAAAGGAAGTACCCTTCGTTTGGGACCAGGTCGCGCAATCCTCCTTTGATGCTTTAAAGAAATCTCTAATACAAGCATCATTAATGTATGCTCCTGACTATCAAAAGGACTTTAACATGTATCTGCTTGCAGCAGATACGACCATAGCAATGGTTTTAGTTCAAGAAGGCAATGGAATTGAACATCCTATATATTATTTAAGTCGAAACTTAAATGATACAGAAAAGAAATACTCCTACGTTGAAAAGCTCGCCATCGCAGCTGTTCAAGCGATACAGAGATTTTGACACAACGTCCTCTTCAGGAAAACTACCATTTTATCAAATTGCAACCCCATGACTTATATATTGTCGCGACAGTTGCTGGGGGGCAAATATTCAAAATGGATAGCAATTCTACAAGAGTTTGAT
>APFE031750423.1:16562-49605 GCA_000404065.3 Pinus taeda
CCTCCAAAATCATTTGCTTCGTTCCATGTCGTTGATGTGGGATTCATTAAGGCCCTCCTACGACGGGTCTCTTCTTGTTGACATCAGCTCATTATCCAAGAAGTTGACTTAGGAACAACCCTTTCAGTACTTTGAAGCTTGCATGCCTTAATGGCAAGTTTCTCACTTTCGGCGATAGGTTTACATCAATGGCCTTTGACCGAGAGATTTGCATGGTGTTCGACGCCAAGTTCCTTTTTCACACCACGTAAATTGTACTGTAGTACCTTGAGGGTCATTGTCATTATTGGCGATTCCTCTCGCGCCTGTTAACAGCTTACATTATTGGCTGGTAATCGGGCGATGTCTTTCCATGTTTGACTCCCGAACATTTTTTACATGGATCGAATTGTACTCCGAGTGAATATTGAACGAGTTTTGAAGACCCCAGATCTAGTTTCATCCATCCGGGCTGCGATATATTCAAGAATATATAAACATCCAGTGTACATCATTGCCGAACTGATGATCATCCAAATCAAAGGATGATGTGTCCTATCATTAGTCTATCACACAGACGATTGTCTGTCTTATGTACATGAAAATAAGTTTATAAAGCTGAGCATGGGAATGTGTTGGAAACCTAATCCTCAATGGGTTAGTGTGGAAGCCGAATGGACAAAAGGAGTCCAAGAGACCTTGGGATGTGAATCCCAATGGTCACAACAATGTACTATAAATGTATATCTCACGTTAATAAAAAATGTACTCACATGATTTATCTTTCCTATTTTATGTTTCCCATCTATGTTTAACATGGTATCAGAGCAGGCATACTCCTGCCCTGCATAATTTCTTTGAACCATTTGTTTTATGAAAATGTTGAATATCTGGCCAGGAAGAACAGTTTGTAAGTATTTTTCATTATTAATATGATAAGTGCGTTTTAGAGTTTATTGATGGTTTTAGAAATTGGGTGTTAATTTCTGAAATTGAGACTTGAGTGATGCACACTTGTATTGGATGTGTTTATGAATTCAAGGACAATTGAATGAATTGAACTTTGTAAGGACTGGCAGATCGATTTGAATAATCGATGTCGATATTGTCAAAACTATAATGCAAATTTGTTTGAGTGTAAGAAGGCGTTGAATCGAGCCCGAATCAAAGTCATGGAATGGCAATTAATTGGAAGTTGTTGTATATTTAGTTTCTGAAATTGGGTTCAATATCAATGAAATTGTAAATGGTTCTTATAATACCTTGAATGCGTGATCAATTTTAGCTGTGGAAAGATCGATGTATGTTGAGATTGGTTGAGCATTTGTTGTAGTATTAAATTGGTGTTGACTATGATATATAACGTTGAGTTTGTGCATGATGTTCAATGCATGCTGCATAAAACTTCAATTTAATTTAATTTAAGATCACACGCTATTTGGTTGCGTTGTGAGAATTAGATAACACATTGAAAGTGCAGCTATGTGACGAAATGCTGCGTTGAAACCGAATCTGGTTCAGAGATTGAAGAAAATCGGATTTGGAAAAACGAAAGAATGGAAGTTATACAAATCGATGTGTTAATATCGACCTGTGGTTGAATGAAAGCGCAGTGGAATTGAATGGTTCATGAGTGTAATGGTGCGTTACGTTGCCTATTGAATGACCAAATGCATGTTGGCAGACTGCACAGTTCCGACCATCGCTAAAATTCTGAGACCTACATGGAAACATGGGCAGAGTCCCTATGATCTGAGGATCCAATCCTGCATTCTGCGGCCTCCCCTCTCTGAAAATTGTTGTAGCATCTCTCCAAATTCTTTCGGCATAAACTTGCAGCACAAGGACAAATGGTACTGCTAAAAAAAAAAACAAGATTATGACCGTTATCATGATTCTGACAATTTTGTCAAATCTGGGATCGCCATGAGGTTTCTCACCGGCGGCATCAAAAGGATCTTCCGAGCTCATTGCAGAATCCTCAAATTCTCCTTTATGAAATTGAACCCACGGAATTTTTTTTTCAAATATTACTGTTCTGGGGAAAGCATAAACACTTTGGCTTCGTCGTCTGACATTTTCTGCGTGGTTGACACATTCCACCAAACCTAAACGGGCACACTTGTCTTCCAAAGCCCTTGCAATAAATGGCATAATAGGAAACTTCTAGTTTATTTCAGTGAAGATAAGCCTTGATGCTTTCATCTTCAACTGATAGTTTTTATCAAAAACCCTCTTGTATATAGTTGTTTCCTTTTCATCAAGTAGTTTAAGCTTTCTGCTGAAATTGCGAATAAAGCTTTGCAAATAGTTTTGTCTGAATGCAAGCCAAAGGAAAAGGTGGTTGATCTGTGTGAAAAGGGGACTCATATATTAGAGAACAAACAGGAAATGTATATAAGAATGCCAAGGAGAAGATAGAGAAAGGTGTTGCATTTCCTACTTGTATCTCGATCAATAGCACGGTATGCCATTTCTCTCCTCTAACTGGAGATGAAACTATCTTGGAGAAAAATGACATTGTGAAAATTGATCTGGGATGCCATATTGATGGCTTCATTTCAGTGGTAGCCCACACTCATGTGGTACAAGAAGGACCTGTTATTGGAAGGGCGGCAGATGTTATTGCAGCTGCTAACACTGCAGCAGAAGTTGCTTTGAGACTTGTCAAGCCAGGAAAGAAGAATAAGGATGTGACTGAAGCCATCCAAAAAGTCGTTGCAGTGTATGACTGCAAAATTGCAGAGGGAGCTATGAATAATTTTTTGTGTTTATAATAGTTGATTGCATCCTTTGTTGATTGTTGGTGTTGTATTAAACTGATGCTGCAATGTGTGTTTGAAATCATGCTTTCAGTGCAATGCAGAAGAATTGAAAGCAAATGTGTTGATTTGGACTTCGTTCACTGAGGAAGGTTACATCATATTTCCTTATTCCTACTCTAATGCCATTATTCTACATTTTTCCTGGTGAATTTACTAATTTAAGAAGCATAAAGTATCTAGAGGACCAACAATAGCACTTAGGCAAGGTTCAAGCCCTATTGTCGAATCCATAATCTAGACTTGAAAACCTAAGCACGTGCATCCCTTCGTACATTGAGAATTTAGAGGGTCGAAAGCACTCAAAGGTGCGTTGGTAATGGGCAGAGACAAGGTTTGATACAAACCTACTTAAGCTAATTTTGATGCAGTAAATATTCATTATTGGCCATTTAGAAAACATTGCTTGATCAGTGATGGGGACTGTTTATATTTTTTAAAGTTGCAGCAATTTGGCATTATTTAGGAGTTCAGTGGAAATTGTTTCAAGCCAAGACTATCCTTTGTAGATCGAATTGGTGTATTTTCTTAAAGGTTGTTCATATCAGAGATTGTTATGAACTAGATTGAAGTTGTTGCAGGACAAGTTCCCTTGGATTCAAGGCTGGTACAGGAAAATATCTTTTTGAGGCCTAAATTGCTTGTAGCTTTGTTGGAAGTTAAATTCTCAGGTGAATTGAAGAAAATTCATTTTTGAATGAGGAGTCTGTTTTCCGAATATCACCATTCTTTGTGTGTTGAATCTATTGCAGGCTGATTGATTTGAAGCTCTTGCCATAAGTTTATATAAAAGAGCAATTGGTGTCCATCTTTTCCTCATTGTTTACTATTTTTTGAGGTTAAAAATGGCTCCAATTGGTGCAATATTAGAGTTAGTGGACAATATAATACTCTCTACTATGGATAATACAGTCAAAATCAACAAGGATTTTCTCTCAGAAATTCAGACATGCCTACAAAATGCACAGGGAAAAGATTGATTTTTTGCAGCTTGAATCACAGCTACAGCAAGAAGAGCTACATCAAAATAGACATCATTCTGAACCTATTTTTGTTCAGAACATTGAGACAACCACCCATCAAAAGCAAGTCAATAATGTTACTGTTCATTCAAATAAAGCAACAGTTGTACATGCAGATGCAGAAATTCAGTCTGCACTTCTGAAGCCCATCATCAGACCTTGGGAACAGCTTGTCCACAAAAAGCACAAAACTGGTCTTGGATATGACAAGGACTTGTCCTTTCATATTCCAGACTTCTCAAAGCCCATTCAGTATCAGAGTGTTGGATTCATCCATGACAGTTTACCTGCTCCTCATGACAGTTCATTGGCAGTTGTTCCAGACTCTGCCCCTCTTCCACAGCAACAACAACAACAACAACAACAACAATAGATCATGAAATGCCAACACTGTGACCGAGTTGGCCATTTGAAAGATCACTTTTTTGATCTTCATCCATGTAAGCACTGTCATAAAACCAATCATTCTTCACATAGATGCTTCAGAAACAAACGTCCTACAAGAACAAGGATTCATCTTGGATGGATCGCTTCTTGGCAATGGGCATCAACAGCCAAGAAGATATTCCAAACACATGTCAGCACTTGTTCCAGAGTATTGAAAAGTCTTGTAGCTGAGGTTTCTCCATCATCTCACCTTGTATCTGACAAGGGGGGAAATGATGGTCATCTACAAGCTTCAAAGCCACATCAAGCGAGTTTGAGCCACAACCTGCCATACCAGATTTAGAGTTATAGCCAAAGACAAAGATTCTCGTGAACATGCCTTCAGTTGGCAATCTGGGACACTTCCTCTAGCAGAAGACTTCAACTTCTTACTAGTTTTGGAAGAATTCCAGGAACAAAATTGAGAACACTTCCTCTAGCAGAAGACACTAGCTTCTTGCTAGTTTTGGAAGAGTTCTAGGAATTGCATTAAGCATTCCAGAGTTGTTGGTCATCCTTAAACCATCACAGGATGAGACTTCCCTTTTCAGGTTGAAGTTCTCCCTTTTATGTGGGGTGAAACCTCCCTTTATTGGTTGAAGGTTTCCCTATTCAAAACAATAGGAGCACTTGCTCTAGCAGAAGACTTCAGCTTCTTGCCAGTTTTGGAAGAGTTCTGGGAACTGCACTAAGCATTCCAGTGTTGGTGGTCATCCTTAAACCACCGCCCTTTATACCAACATTTCAGAGAGCACATTCAGCCTAGTGCTACCATGCATTTTTTCACATTTTGTATTACAGCTCTCTTCTTGGACTCATACATAACCCTTCGGATTAAGGGGGGGAATGTTGGACACCTAATCCTCAATGGGTTAGTGTGGAGGCCGAATGGACAAAAGGAGTCCAAGAAACCTTGGGATGTGAATCCCAACGGTCACAATAATGTACTATAAATGTATATCTCATGTTAATAAAAAATGTACTCACATGATTTATCTTTCCTATTTTATGTTTCCCATGTGTGTTTAACAGAATGCCCGCCTTAGCTAGATCATGAAAAAATGTTGTCAAAATAATGTATTGTATTGTATCTTATTACAGGTCGCCTCCCATCTCGGAAAAAATTCAGATCCTCATAGTAAATCATTTCACCCGACATAAAAAAAGATTAACGACCTCATGCTTTAGGGGGCAACTGTTACAGACATTTTTGGGCACTCCAACCCCAATCACAAATGTCCATTAACTAAGGGCTCTTAGGTCCCTAAAAGTGTTGCTTCACTGCCTAAAGGAACAAGGTCAACTGATTACATCATCTCCCAGAAGTTCTCCACTGAAAACTGCTCATAAATGGTCAAAACTAGACCATACTGAAAGCTCAATGCAGAGGGTGCATGCATATCACCTTCCCAAAGTACAGGGTGCGATCCCAATACTAATTTGCTCCTCTGTAGGTGCAATGGTCGGGAATGAACAAATGGCAGACAAAACGCGAGGTGGAAGATCATGGAATCTTCCAGAAGCTTCCCCTCTGACACTTGCCACTCCATTTTCGACTAGGGATGAGTAAGAGATCATCATTCTCCAAGTGGAAGCAGGAACTATAAGAGAGAAGACACTAATCAAGATCCCAAAAGATGACTCACCTCTCTGTAATCATCTATATATGGATCCCTCATCACAATGATCCAGAGGCTGGAATTTTGTATCTTATAGAGAAGTGTTGTTGGTATTTTGGTGTACATTCACAGTGTTGGGTGATCTAGCTTTGCTTGAGGTGAAGAATGGCTTCTTAGCTGGAGGATGATGCTGGGTCAGAGCACATGGTTATAATCTTCTTGCTACTTTTCATCTGAATAAAGCTATTCTTATTTCCTTCCATATTCTTGTGTACTTGTTTATATATGCATGTATATGGTTAATGCACATCTGATCCTACATTATTTATGAATTTAGATCCTTGTTTCTTGCATAGTAGTATGTTGCTGTGATTCCACAGGTCCTTTTGAAGCTAGGCAGACAAAGAAGAAGCGGCAAAACTCTATCAAGAAGGAGAGGAAATCGAACACAAGACTTAGGTTGGCCCTCTTGTTTCTCCTCTCATCTATTTTCATAAAAGGAATCAATAGTAGATTTTGATTGTTTGTTTCTAAGATAGCCACCCGTATTTGTGGGAATAGCAGCATCCGAGTGGACACTATTCCCGGATAACAGGATGTTAGTGAAGTTTGTGGGGGAAATGAGAGGGGAAGTCAGTCATGCTCCACTGAACTTGTAGCCACTTTTCCATGATGCTTGTGATACTTTTTAAATTGAACATCACTCTTATTTCTGCAACCTCATAATTATCTGCCTACTGAACCTAAAACATCTAACATTTTTTCTTCCTTTGATTGGGTACATTTAAACTAGCAAACCCTGCTTTTCCTCTTTTCTTTTGGCTGCCATCCTATCTAACTCTATACTTATTTATACCAAGGGCTCAGATTGAGTAGTTGGGCCCTTTAATTCTCTATCTCATCTAGTGATCTGCCAAGCTTGAACTGTTTGATCAGATCTTATTCTCTATTCTAAAACAAGAAATTTAAACATGATCTAGCCAGGGTTAAACTGTCTGGCTATTCATCCATGGTGAGAAAGTCAGTGATTGCACTTTCTGAACTTGCTATACAACATGTAGTACAGTAGTAACTTTTTAACAAGCCACTTCCCTAGTCTTTCTTTGGGATTCCTTTCCTTTCTCTTTATCTTTAATTTTGATTTATTGATAATATGGAACCTTTGCAACATGGAAAGGATGATCATATTTGGCATTTCCATAGTCAATCATGAGAAATGACACCTATTGGTATAGGAACCTAACAATGGCTCCACTTGGGGATGTCTTTTCCAAGAGAAAAGCCAAGAACAACAGGTCAGATGGCCTTATTCTCATTTCTTGTTGTGATTTAAAGCTTCCTTTTGCTGCAAGCTAACCAACTAAACCTTTGTGGCATAGATGCATTTCACATAAGTTGATCTGAATCTAACTACAGCCCTGTCTTTGATGGTTGATCAGAATTGTTTGCCATCATCTCTACTTTTCCCAAGTTCTCTCTTGATTGTTTATGGTAAACACAAAATATATACTAAGGGTGGTATAGTTGTTTGCTTCTTTCTGAAAATTTGCTGCATCTTATTTCCTATCCTATACTGCCAAAATAAACACTTTTTATGTACAAAATACATTCTTGTTCTGTTTAACAAGGAGGATCAAAGTAATTCTTGAGCATTCTCCCATTGACTGGCCCTTCCTGAGCTTCTGTGCCATCCAGGCTCTTCAAAAAATAGATGTTGTTTCCTTGCACAGCCTAAATGACAAAAGGGGCTTTCCACAGGAAATCAAATTTGCCATGTTTTCCTTTGTCTTCCCTTCTAGAATCCCACTTCAACACTTTGTCTCCTGTGAAGAAATCCTCAACTTTTGTTCTTTTGTCAAAAATCTTCTTGAGTCTATCTTGCAGAACCTGAGTTCTCTGATATACTTCCTCTCTATTTTGTTGCAAGTGAATAGTTTGATTGATTATCCTTTGGATGTCATTGGTTTTTGCTTGTAACACTTGCAACAATTTGATCACAGGGATTCCCAAGGATGAGGGGAACACAACCTCCATGCCATAAACTAATTCATATGGGCTAGTTCCAATAGATCTTTTGGTGGTCAATCTATCTGCGCACAGTGCATTTACTAACTTTTTATTCCAGTTCGTTTTTGTTCTCCTCCAAGACTTTTTTGATGATGTTGATCAGGCTTTTATTGGATGATTCTGCTAGACCATTACCTTGAGGGTAATAGGCTGTGGAATGACCTAAGGTAATGTGGTATTTGTGGCAAAAATTGATCATTCTTTTGGACTTAAAGGAAACAACATTGTCTGTAATAATCTTCTCTGGACAGCCAAATCTAGACAGGATGTTGGTTTCTAAGAATTGCATGATGATTGAGTCATTGGCTTGCCTACAAGGGATAGCTTCTATCCATTTGGTAAAGTAGTCTGTGGTAGTTAAGATCCACTTGTGTTGTCCATAAGAGGAAGGATGAATTTCACCAATGAAATCTAATCCCCATTGTTGAAAAGGCCTTTCAGTTGATATGGGTTTGAGAGGTAAAGGTAACAGCTTCCTTTTGCCTTCAAAGATCTGGCATTTATGGCAATAAACTACAAATTTTCTCACATCAGCGAATAGGGAGGGCCAGTAAAACCCAACTCTTAGTATTTTATCAGCTGTGGATTTCCAATATAAGTGTCCTCCACAGTCCCTTGCATGAAATTCCTTGAGTATTTTGTCAGTTTCATCCTGAATTAGGCAATTAAGCAAAATACCTTCATGATTTTTCCAAAATAAAACATTGTCTATAATACAAAACTTTGAAGCTTTCATTTTCAAGAATCTCTTTTTAGTCCTGGATAACCCTGGAGGAGCTTGCAGGTTTAACAATACAAAACACATATCAGTGTACCAAGGTGATTGTAAAAAGGCTTGATTGATCTGTGGAGTTGCCATCTCCTGTTCGTTATCCAGTTCATTAATGTCAAGGGCTTGAAAGTTGGTTTCAGTCATTAATTTAGCTAACCCTTGTCCCTTTATGAGTTTTTTTGGTTTGATTTCAATGTCATACTCTAAAATGTTGGCTATCCATTTTCCCCTTTTACCTTCAATTCCCTCTTGAGTTAGAATATCTTTGACCACTGCATTTGGAACATAGGCAATTACATGAGAGTACAAGATATAAACTCTAAAATCCTTTATTTCATTTACAAGAGCATAGGCCTGCTTCTCCATGATTTGGTATTTGAGAGGAGCATCTCTAAGTGCTTTGCTAAAGAAAGCAATGGGCTTTTCACATCTTAGGTCATCTTTTTGTAATAGGACAATAGCAATAGTATGCTCAGATGCAAAGGAAAATATGATGAAATCTCTATCAAACTTGGGGCTTGTGAGAACAGGTGTTCTTGTTAAAGCTATTTTGATTTCTTCAAAGGCTCGTTTAGCTTCTATTGTCCATTTGACTTTAGAATCTTTCTTCAGCATATTATTCAATAGTCTAATTAGCTCGGCCAAATTGGGAATGAATCTTCTTAGGAAATTGATCTTCCCTAGGAAGGCTTGTAATTCCTTGATGTGTCTTGGGTGAGGGACTTGAAGAATAGCTTGTATTCTGTCTGGATCAATTCTTATTCCATCTTTAGAAATTATGTGACCTAGGAGTTTGCTTTCTTCCAGGCCAAACAATGATTTCTTTGGGTTCAATGATATGCCATATTTTCTGCAAAGTAGGAACACTTGCCTCAAATGATCTAGGTGTTCTTGGTCTGATTTTGAAAAAGCAGTGAGATCATCAAGGTATATGACTAAAAAGTCATGGATCTCTTTAGAAAAGGCTATGTCCATTGCTCTCTGAAATGTGGCCCCTGCATTTTTGAGTCCAAAAGGCATCTTCACATATTTAAAGGTTCCCCAGGGTTTTGTAAAGGCATTTTTATCTTGGTCATCTGGGTGAACTAAGATCTGATTAAATCCTGAGAATCCATCTAACAATGAGATCCTTGAAGCACCCACTACCCTTTGTAGAATGTGATCCATCTTGGGTAAGGGTAGTGGCCTTTGAGAGATACTTTATTCAAATTTCTCAGGTCAACACAAAGCCTTATCTCTCCAGTTTTATTTCTAGTGGGCACTAGATTTGAAATCCATTCAGAAAACCTAATAGGTGTAATTATTCCAGCTTGATACATTCTTTTGGCTTCCTTTTCAATAAGGGGAAGGAGGATTGGATTAATCCTTCTCAACTTTTGTTTAAAAGGTTTTTGATTTTCTTTCAAGGGTACTGTATGTTGGATAACAGAGGTGTCATAGGATTTTAGATCCTCATAGCTCCATGCAAAGACATCTTGGAACTCTGTAAACAACTTAATGTATTTGACTTTTTGGTCAGCAGGCAATGTTTTGGAGAGTTTTATCATTTTGGGATTTTCTGTGGTTCCAATGTTGTAGTCTTCAATTTCTGCATTTAATAGTTGCATTTTTGGCTTTCTTGGAATGTCATTTGAATCAAATATATCCTACAAAGGAGTCAGGCCTGTGGGTAGGACATTGTCCTTCAGTTCAATTACTTCGAATTCTTCCTCAGTTATTTCATCAAAATTCATTTGTTTTAGCTCTTGCATATTTTTGTGATTAAAAGTTGTTGGATGCAAAATCAAATTTGCTGCTTCAGCTGATATATTTTGCTCCATTTTGTCAATTTGTTGTTGATAATCAATAGTGCTTGTGTCTATGTTTGTACTTGAGAATTCTTCTTTTAGAGTGAGGAAATTATTGATTTGGGTATCATTCTCAAACAATTGCCAACTTTTCACATTATCTGGGACAGTAGGTCTGTGTTCGATCTCAGCAGTGAAGTGATGATTGGGCTCGAATGGTAGTTTGCAAGTGCTGGCAAAGGTTGTCAAACTATGTGCATGTAGGTTGTGTTTTCTTGGAATTTTGGTGAGCTATGATTCCAAGAAGGTGTTCAGTATTTCCATGGCTGCACCCCTATAAGAACTTAGCCTAGGATCATTTGTAACAAACTTTCCCTTCATCTGTTGTACTATCAAGTTTGAGTCCCCTAGAATTGAAACCTTGGTCACCCCTAGACTTCTCATCAGTTTAAGTCCCAACAAAAGGGCTTCATATTCGGCCATATTGTTTATGCATTTGAAATTTAGCCTATATGCATGACCCTGAGCATGGTCATTTTGTATGTTGTGTATCCAGATCCCTGCCCCTGCTCCCAATTTGTTTACTGATCCATCAAACTCTAAGTACCATAAGATTTCTTTATCACCACTAGTCTAGGGAGTTTTAGGAACTTGCTTGGTGGGCAGTAGATTTGAATTTTGTAGCTGATTTGATATGTCTTGTTCACTTGTTACATCAATCACATCAACAAATTTTTGGTCCTGGGCACTGGATTGTTCATTTATGCTCATTATCTATGTTGTTTCTAGGAGTTTGGCCTTCGTTTTGGGACACATCTCAACATTGTATAAGATAAATGAATCCATATCAGAATGTATAGAATAGATGGGGAAGTTTTGGATTTTCTCTTGACTACTAACCACATATTTCATCAATGTTTCCCGGTACAATCTCTTTGGGTGACCAGAGACTGAAATGGTGGCATATGACATATCTAGTTGCAAAGATCCTTGGAGTTTTGCACCCCAAGATCTGGATAAGAGCATGCCATATTTAGGTGGGATATCATCCACCACCACATCCATCAAGATTGTTTTGGCTGGATATTGTACTAAAGACACACAAAAATCTTTGATTAGGCCTAGACACCTGACCTGGAAGAATCAAATGAGAACAAATCCATATATGGCCTTGTGATGTCTAGATCTAGCTTTTCCATCGCTAGCTTGGGCATTAGATTATGGGAAGCACCTGAATCAAACATTGCATTATGTAACACTTTGTCATGAATGTTCAATCTCACATAGAATGGAGGAACTCCTCCATCTACTGTCTTACCATTGACTTCAGGACCAAAAACCAACTCTGGTTGGTCATCCAGGACATTGACTGCATCCCTAGTCTCTGATATTTGAAGGGACCTATTTATCTGTTCCCTGTAGACCTCATGTTTAGCCAATTCTGACAGTGGCATGGCTATTTTTATCTTACCTATTTCTGTTTCTAAGTTGAAATGTTTTTCCACTTGAACTCTTGTATTATGGACAATAGACTTTTCCTTTTCTGTTGTGTTTTCCATGTTCTTTTCTTTATTAGGATTGTTGTAAGGAATTGCATCTGCTTTGGAATTTACTACAGCAGATCTATTTAAACTTTCTTTTGGAAAGGAGGAAAAATATGGCTGATTGTTTGATGGTTCCAGGTCTGAAATGTCCTCTATGATGGGCTCTTTTGCATTGAGGTCTGGCTCAGCAGGGAATTCTGCGAGGGGAGAAGTATCCTTATCTCTCTTGGGCTATTTTGTATCTTTCAATTTGGTAGGTTCAGGTACATTTATTGTTCTACTTCTCAATTTGTATTTCTTATGAACCTCATAGACTGCTGCATCATAGCCTTCTTTAAAATCAAAGGATTCTCTAGACTTGGTTTGAAATTGTTTCACATTCTAAGCCTCTTGATCATCCTGTGTCAGGAAAATTTGTTGCTCACGATTTAAACCCATTAGATTAATTTGTGTGTCCTCTGTAGGCTCACTGGAGGTTGAGGCTTCAACATAATTCTCTTAAAATGGGGGTCTGATGTTCTGATCAGGGCCAATCCTTCCAACATTAGGGTTTTGATTCTTTCTAAAGTTTGGGCTTCTTGTTGTGTTACTTGGTTGTCCTTCCCAGGATGATTTTCTTTCAATAGTCTCCACTCTATCTCCTAATCTGTCCATACCTTTAATGATTGCATCTAGATTTTTCTCAAATGATGAAGGTTATTCTTTGAAAGTTGTCCTTCTTTCAGTTCTAGCTCGGTTTTGTTTAGCAATCAAGTTTGCCTCTACACTAACAGCTATATTCTGTATGTCTGCTAAGCTTAATGGGGCTCTTTCCCTCAGCTGATATGCCATGTCCGAATCAAAACCATCAGGGAATTTGATCAAGGCTAGGTTAGGGGGAGCTCTAAGGTTCTGAGGAATGGCACTATAGACATTATTGAACCTGGCCCAGTAGTCTTGAACGGTTTCTTGTGGGCCCCTTTTTAAGTTGTCATATTCAGTTAAAATATGTAAAGGGTCTTTCTTCTTTTCCCATCTGTTTAAGAAGGATTGATATAGGGCCTCTGGATTGGCTATAGAATTTGCAGCAAGTGCTCTAAACCAGGTCCTCACATCACCAGTTAGACTTTGGACAAAGATTTTCATTCTTACATCATCATCATCAATTTCATAGTTCTCAAAATAATCTTGCATTTTTTTGGTGTTTTGTTGAGCTGTATAGGAGCTAGTACCATCAAAGTAGGTGATTTTTCTTTGATAGTCTTGAGGCATAGCCCCTGGATTGGCAGGCAACTGCAAAGGAGCATAACAGTTGGCCATATTTACAGGGATAAATGGGACAGCAGGAAGGAATAAGAGGGTTGGAACAGGGGGGACAACAGTGGAAATATGAGTGGTGGATGGGGGAGTGGAAAGAATACTTTGAGGTGTGGATGAAGAACTTGGAGACGCTGTAGTATTAACAGAAAGGACCGTTTCTCTCCCAGGGGTAAGCTCAGATTTTGTAAGGTTTTGCTGAAGTATATAAAGGTTTAACTCAGTAGTTTCTAGACTTTCTTGTCTCCTAAGGGTTTTGGGGATCAAGTTAGGATTTTCAAAGATAGCTGGGGGATTAGGATCTAGATTTGATCTGGTGTATCGAGTTTTCTTTTTTGGAGCTAGCTTCTAAATCTGTTTTTGGTATTTTTCTTTTGAATATGTCTAGAACAGGGAGACTGATCACCTTTGATTCGGTTCCCCATTGGAGTTGCCAATAATGTTATCACTCAGGTTGTTTCCTCGCTCCAGAATGGAATACGGCCGAGGTAACCACTAACCAATCTTTTAACTGTAGACCCTAGCCAATCTGGAACCATAGAGGGCTCTCTTTTTGTGATTTAGATTTGTTTGATTATATGTTAGGCTAGTTATGAAGCACAAGTTTTGTTTGGTGTTTGGAAGATGACATTCAGTAGAACAAGGCAGTAACTTGAGAGAAGTTCAAACCATTGGGTTGATGGAGTCTAATGGAAATAAACTTCTGGGTATGGTTTCTTTGGCAATAGGAAAATTGTAGAGCAAGATAATTAAATACGGAACAACATTGAAGCTGAAATAGGATGAAATGAAGTCAAGAAATGAAAGGCAATCAAGAATCTTTCATTATGTTAACAGAGGGAAATTGTGTAAACATTATCAGGGAGCAATTAAGAATTCCTTGATGATATTTAGTGTGGAAGAACCAGGGAGACAAGAGCAGTTAAGAATTCTTGCCTATGCTAGTCCTGTGGAAAACATAAAAAACTACAGGAATTGAACACAGAGTACAACGAAGTAAATTTTGGGTTTTTTTTTTTTCCTGTAATTTAGAACATGGTATTCATATGATAAATAAAACAAAAATAGAGTAACTCAAGAGTAAAGGAAACTTATTGATCCATGCATCAACACAAGAATTCCGCAATACATCCTTCAGCCATCGATTCCACAACCAACAAATTCACCAACACATCATCCAACAATTTTATTTCAGAAGAGTTTTCAAAATTCACAGAGCAGGTCCAGAATGATATTCATCAGCCAACACTAATACATCTCTTCAGAAAGTATTTATAAGAAGTTTACGAAATATCTCGTAGGGAAATATCAAGACATAAATTTATCCATCTACTCTGACAGGGGTAATAACTGATGTGGAAAATTGCGCAGCAATAAATGAAGAAATAACTATGCTGTACTAGCTACTTTAGGTGTCATGTTATTACTGACTTTTTGGCTCTGATAGTTGATCGATGGCTGCTTCCCTGATTTGCGTTCTTGATGTGTTGTCGTTTGCCACCTATGCCTGAATTTGTTTTACCTTTTTGGCGCGAATTCCCTCCTTGGTTGATTTGATTTTGTGATAGGAGATCCTCATATTACTATTCACCTGTAATTTAGACAGTTTACAAAAAAGGGAGAACCAAACTACCTTGGTAAGACCTCCAACATGCTCTGACACCATTGATCTATTGGTAATTGATGCCTTCTCAATTTAATAAGTGTCTCGTCAGCTTCAGTGTACCTGGAATAATTTGGTTGGAAATCAAAAAGATGTGTTACCTCATGGTGAATAAAAAACAAACTTTCCAGTTTATCATATAAACTTTGTCCAGAGGGAGACACTGTCTCTTCTGAGCTGCTTGATGATGCTGTAATTTGATTTTGCACATAGGTATTTTACTGTTTTAACAACCTCCCATTGCTAGTGACCAGGCTAGGTAAACCTTTGCTCTGTAATATTGCAAATTTATGTCTGAAGGCTTCTATCTCTGTTTGCATTTCTTGGCATTTTCTTTCTACAGTTTGAACAAAATTCCTCATAGTTATCACCTTCTTGACTCTCAAAATAGTCTTTGTCCTGTTATGAATGTCTAGAGATGCTAATTGTTCATTGGTATGAGTGTTCAAAAAAAGAATGATTTGATTGGCTTTCTCCAGCTTGTTTGCCAATAATACTCTGGCCTTTTGAGTTTCATATTGAGCCACCCCTATCGACTCTATCTGGTAAAAAATAGTTTGTATTGTTGTCCATTGATCAGTAATAGATTGGCCAATCTTATCCCACAAAATAGTCTTGATTTCTGTCAGATGTCTATGAAGAGTGAGGTCCTTCTCCAAGGCTTTTATCTTATTCTCTAAGGCCTTCACTTCCCTTGTCTTCTCAGCTACAGTCATTTTTGATTTGTCATAACTAACCTCAATTTTGGCTAGTTTTTCCTTGGTTTCCTTTAATTTTTCCATTTGGATCTCCAAAGCCTTTATTTCTTTCATCATCTCTTCCATGCTCAGGCTGGCCTCTTGTAGTGTGGTTGTTGTAGTTGCTGCTGAAGTCGAGGTACCTGTTGTTGATGCTGGATCAATGTGAGGGGCTGTGATGGTGACTGCTGGAGGAGGAGCTGTAAGAGTTGGAGCTGTTTGAGCTGGCTGAGAGGCCAACTCCTCCTATTTTCCTTGTAGAGCTACTTCCAAGACTTTCTCTGTATCCAACAATCTTTGGTTCATCCTCATCAATAAACTGACCACATCCTCTTCTTCTTTTTGCTGTGCCACCTTTGTGGTCTGAGGGTGTATTGTAGCTGGCAGCTTGAGTTGTCTTCTCAAGGCTGCTATGTCTTCCTCCTTCTTTCTTATTAAGGCATGTGCGCCTTTGGGATCCTTGGGATCATGTCCCAATTCTATGATAATATCTTCCAAGGATTTTATCCTATTATCCTTGGCTAATGAGGAGGCTTTTTCCAGCTCTAATTGGGCAGAAGTGTTATATAATGAGTTTTATAGTCTATGAGCCATTACTGCTTTGTCTGCCAAGGTGGAGTATACCATTTCTCCAGCCTATTTGTGTGACCCAATCTGGTCTATTGGGTGGATGTCTTTAGCAAGAACTTCCATATTGGTCCTGATATAATCTGCAGCTAACTCTCGATGCTTTATAGTGGGCCTGAAGTGACTAAGGGTCATCTTCCCTACCTAGATATCATAGGCTGCCATTAGCCTTTGTTGATTGGTGGGATCCATTCTTAACAATTGGTTATAGAGCTGAAACCTCACTGGTTCATTTCTAGCTTTGATTTCCGTGAATTCTCTCTTGATATCAGAGCCTTACTTGCTCTGTTGCTTGGTGGATGTAACCTCCACACCAGGCTGTCTCTCTTGCTCCTGTTGAAATAAGCTAGTCAATGTTTCCAAAAACTGAGGGATCTGTTGTTCAAAAGTTCCCTCACCCCTAAGGTTGCCTGTTGTTTCTTCTGTGAATTCTTCCTCAGAGTAGGGGTTTAGCCTTTGTCTCTTCTCGCCTTGCTAATCTGTAGATTCCCCTGTAGGTGTCTCTTCTGGTCTGTCCTCTTTTTAGCTCTTTCCTCGTTATGAGGGGTTTGTAGCACAGGGATCTCGGTTGCCTTTAATTGCATTGAGGGGCCTTGTTCTTGACCCTTTTCCTGGATTGTAGATGGTTGTTCTGCCATTGTATTCTATTGCTCTGAATGCTGTATTTCTTTACCTTTCCCTGCAGGTGGAGTGGTTTCTTGAGCAAGCTGTTGTGAAGGTGTAGCAGCTGATGTGCTTGCTCCAATATGTTGAGGCTGTGTGAAAGGGACCTATGCAAAATAATCCAAGTCAATTCTCTTCTCACAGTCTTTCATTTCTTTTTCTAATCTTTCTTCTTTAATAAGATCTTCAATTAGTGTGCCTTCTACCCATTCCTGTCGATTAGCATATTGTTCAATGTGAGGGATTGGCTGGTGCACATATCCTGAAAGCTTGTTTTTGACTCTTCTATAGCTTATGAAATGTTCAGGGTCATATGGTTCCCAACAAAAGCTTTGTTTCAGCATGAGTTCATCTCTTAGCATCTTGTCTGCATCATTCCAGGCTTCTTCCCTCTTATTGAAAACAAAAGGTCCCAATTGATGTCTTACATTGAGCTGTGCCTTTTTGTTTTTGCCATGGAAATGAGTCAAATCTGCACTAATAATTTTCCCGAAATATTCCAAGGGAAAGAGTCTCATGGGGACATATTTTGGCAGCTTGTAGGGGGGTAATTCACAACCATAAATCCTGATCACTGTATGGTTTTGGTAGAAATACCAATCACCATTGTTGTAGCCCCTTGAAAGATGTAAAATTCTCTGCATTTCAGCAGTGAGCCTGCCAGGAGGAGTCATCATCAACAGGCAAGTGGCTGGGTAAATGAACATGTCAATGAACTAACAATATGTATAAGGTGAGAGGTGAACTTAATCGAAAACTGAGGTCCAGAAAATGACAAATCTCCTCTCTTCTTTGGAGTCTAGTTTCTTAAGAGGAACTTGGAAACTATCAGGATGATAGTACAGTAGCAGATGATATATGTAGGATGTGTACTTGAACACTCTTTCTCTCTCCAACATCATAAACTGCTCATGGATTTTGTTTGCTATGGAGGTGGCATAGTCATACATGACAACAGGGGGCTGTCCTGGAGTGAATATGGACATTAGCACAAGCAAAGTTTCATCAACAAACTCACTGGTTTTGCATCCTAGAATGTATGATATCATGTCTATTAGGAGTTTCCCTGTCTCATTGAATGAGACTTGATGATAAGGTGGAGGATGATCAGGCTGGCACTATGGTTGCATAAACAACTGACCTAGTCTTGTTATTTATGAGCTAGGCAGCTTTGCACCTTGATCAAGCAGGAGTTTCATGGTGAGAGGAACCAGAGGCTGAGTTGGCTCAAAGTTCAACATCTCATTTATGGACTGAGGAGTAATATAGAACAGTACAGATCCGGCTGGAGTGAGGATTGCTCTTTATGTGGGATCATAGTTTGCACAACATAAATGAATGAAATCGGGCAGCATATTGACTGAAGGGAGGTAGTAGATAGGCATGTTGGATTCCCAGATTCTCAGGACATCAATGTTATTTCTGTGGCTATTTCTAAATTGACACAAGGTTTGCAGGTGAGACTTGAGACCCATCATGTCCTTAATCTGGAAGTCCCTGTCTGCCAGAGGTAACCATTCCAAATCCTTATGTGGTGCATTCAAGGGTGCAATGTTGAGAGCCACTGGAGCCTGCATGCTTCAATTGTTTGTGTTTTGACTGGAATGTAGGTTTATGACACAACAGAAAAGAGAACTTTGGCTCTAAGGCTTTTGTTAGGATATTGCAGACTGAGTTTTATCTTGCAGTCACCTCACTAGGTAGCATTAATGGTAGAAAAGGCGAATTATGCAGTGTGTATTAGGGAAGCTAGATAAAACAGTGAAAATGGCCTCCTTTTGCGGGTGATTTGAAAAATCAATTCATCATTTAGATATTTCTTGGATTCTTTTTGCAGAGGAAGGATGCAGATAGGTGGTTTGGAAAGAAGCTTGGCAAATTCTTGTTTTTATCAGCTGGTTGTGCTTTTACCTGGGGTTATAAATTGATTTTGTTGGATTTGCGAGTGGAATTTGGAAAAAGAGCTTGAATTGTAGCTCGACGGGCGAGTTTGCAGAGGGAATGACAGTTTGAAAGGGTTACTATCAACCAAATGGGTATAGTGGTGATTGCAGTGTAGAGGTACAGGGGCAGCACTGTGTTTTGGGTGGAATTCTGGTCATACAGATGATTCTTACAAATTTTTTTGGAAAGAACAGTGTTTACTAGTGAATTCTATGTAAATACCTGATATATGGACGCCTGGTGCGAGTTTCGGTTGCAGACTGAGTGGAGGAGGACGGGTTTGCTGAGTGGATTCGCCTGGGTGGCGGACTGTAACTTCGGTCTTGAAATTGACGTAATTTGCATGCAGAGGGTGTGCAAGTCAACCAAACAGAAATGAACAAAAACAATTAATTTCCCGAGTTTTTATCAAAATTTGGACTTTTCGGGCTTTTGGCGCTTTTTGTGGATGACGTCAGCATGACATAACTTTTGTCTGGTAGTGAGTACGAAAGGTGACGTGGTTGCTGACATGGTCACTGACGTGGGGGATGACATGGCGGACACGGTGGATGAACAACAACGTGGGTGATGATGTGGTGCTAATGGGATAGTGATGCGGGCAGTAGGACAAATGGTGGTATATGGTTTCCATCGGACCCCCTTTAGTACAGGGATGGTTTATGTCAGAGTGGGCCCGATGCAATGAAAATACGACAATTGCCCCTAGCTACAGAAGGAAAACCGCTGTCCATCGGGTACTAACGATCGGACATCGGAGCGCCTCCGATATCGATGAGGGCCATTGGATTTGAAGAACGCGATCCAACGGTGGATGGGAAGGTGAGTTGTCAGAGGTTTATGAAAGGAGCGCACACGATAATTTAATGTTTTTATAATCTTTGGAGGGTTTAAACTTTGGGTTATCAGGAAATGTGGATATGGTATTTTAATTATCCAAACATTAATTAACCCAGTTTATTGCGCAGTGGGTATGGTTATTAGTTTGACCAAAGGTCCAACAAATCCCGGTGAGACACGTGGTGGGTTATCATTGGCCCTAGGTGGACCAGTGGTTCCCAAGGAATTTTTAGAACATAGCCATATTAGGCAGGGGCGGGATATATATAATGTTTTGGGTTTTTTGCTTTTTATATATAGTAGGGGTAGGGAAACTTTATATAGGAGTTATATACTAAAGTTAGGATGTTAATATGGCAAATGATAGGGAAATGCTAAGTTTATAAGGCAAACTTAGATTTTTTAGGAAATAAAAGGGAGATGGGATGATTATGTTTACACAAGAAATGTGGCTTGTCTTGACCAAGTAAACACAACATTTTTCCTAGTAATTCTCAAAAATGAAATGGATTAGGACTATTGAGCAGATCTCAATATCCCTAGGGGATGTTAGTGAAGTTTGTGGGGGAAATGAGAGGGGAAGTCAGTCATGCTCCACTGAACTTGTAGCCACTTTTCCATGATGCTTGTGATACTTTTTAAACTGAACATCACTCTGCTTTTTGCAACCTCATAATTATCTTCCTACCCAACCTAAACCACCTAACATTTTTTCTTCCTTTGATTGGGTGCATTTGAACTAGCAAACCCTGCTTTTGCTCTTTTCTTTTGGCTGCCTTCCTATCTAAATCTATCCTTATTTCTACCAAGAGCTCAGATTGAGCAGTTGGGCCCTTTAATTCTCTATCTCATCTAGTGATCTGCCAAGCTTGAACTGTTTGAGAAGATCTTATTCTCTATTCTAAAACAAGAAATTTAAACATGATCTAGCCAGGGTTAAACTGTCTGGCTATTCATCCATGGTGAGAAATTCAGTGATTGCACTTTCTGAACTTGCTATACAACATGCAGTAGAGTAGTAGCTTTTTAACAAGTCACTTCCCTGGTCTTTCTTTGAGATTCCTTTCCTTTCTCTTTATCTTGAATTTTTATTTATTGATAATATGGAACCTTTACAGCATCGAAAGGATGATCATATTTGGTATTTCCACAGTCCATCATGAGAAATGACACCTATTGGTATAGGAACCTAACATGTTGGAACAACCACAGAAATTAAAGGACAAAGGGAGCATTTGGTAACCATGATAGGGGTCTGCGCTACTTTAAGTACCCCTTTGAGGGATAATTTCTTTCCATCAACAATATCAGCTTTGATTTAAGTTGTGCCTTAGATAGGTCAGTCTTCCTTCCTCTAGTATTTCAAGGTATAATGGATTCCCGTATGCTCCCCAACCCTCCTATAGGATCAATAGACAAAGCCTTCTTTACTCGAGGGTGCAGATTGTATGGGGGGTTCTCAAAGGAGTCCAAAGGTAAAGGGGAAGATTCAGGTCTAGCTGAAGATTCAAGCTTAGCAAGGGAAAGGGTCAGAATGGAGGTAATAATATTTTCCAAAACTAAAGACATACTGAATAAGACAGGAAATTTAGTCATAGAAGGCCTGGAAGGACCAGGCCTAGGTATTATATTTAGCAAATATTGAAGAGAATCATGTAATGAGGATAGGGGATGAGAACAAGTAACCATCGAGAGAGGTGTTGGATTGTTAGTTCCATTCTCTTCCTAGGCTCCTAGAAAATGTTCTTGTTCTGGCATAATATGAATCTTTGGCCTCTTAATCTTGTCTTCTTGTACCTCCATCAGCACTTGTTCCCTTTCCTGATGGGTTCTACCCCTTCCATTTGTTAATTCACCTCCACTTCCACCTGTTGCCAACCCTCAGTCATAGGATCACCCCTTTGCCTTATTCTCCTTTTAAATCCCAATGGACAATCATAAGCTAAATGTCCATATTTGTGGCATCTGTGACATCTGAAGGGAAGATGCTTGTAATCAATGATATGACAATGAGAATAGCCTTGAAGCTATAACTGGATTTTTCCTTCCAGATCTTCCCTTAGGTTCAGTCTTACCAAAGTGCATGCCACATTCCTACTCTTGGTTTCCACAAATGACATGTCTGCCTCCAAGAAAAGGCCCAAAGTATTACCTATGGATCTGAATACATCCTCTGTCCGTAGCTATGGGGGTAGAGCCAGGAGATGGATCCATACCAGAACTTCTTCCAATTTTTCTCTTTGAGCATCAAATAGGGGTTTCCACTTCTTAAATAGAATTGGTGATATACCAAAAAACCAATTGTGTTTCAAGACCCATTCGAAAGTCTCACCCTTGTTGAATCAAACCATAAACCGGCCCCTAGCCAAAGTGATTACTTCAACCTGATTATCTGGAGCCCCACACCAAGATTTGTCTATCAACTCTATGATATACCTTGCAGAAAAGTATTTCCCTCTTTCTCTTCCAACCAAAATAAGCTTTGAGGCTTCCATAGCCTTGTCTACTTGAATATCAACCCTGGGAATTAAATTAGGGCATTCAAATTTTTTGTTTAGTGCTTCTCCTCCACATCAAAAGGCGAAATTCTGAAGCTGCTTCCTCGCAAACTAGGAGTCGTATCTAGTAAGAACTTCATTATTAAAACCTAACCTACAAAGGAAGAAGATGGGCCGCACTCATGTTCCTTCCCATTGGTTTTGGAAAGAATATTTGTAGTTCCTTCCTTATATTCCAAAACCTCCTAATAAAAACCATCTCCTTTCGTTGCCTCTAAATTAGGGGTCTGTAGGGAAAAACAAATATCATTTTCCTTTTAGCTCACTGGCCTCTACATGCAAGTGCACTGCTCAAACTTTGCCTAGAAACCAGTTCATTTGGCTGTGACTCCTTAACTAAATAGTATTTTAGCCCTTCATTCCTCATCAGGCCACTACTAATAACTATGTCTTCTAAACCTCTCGAAAACAAACCTGAAACTGGGGGTTGTGAGGGATTTTTTGTACTTACAAGTAAAATTACCTGCTTCCACCAAAATCTTCATTGTCGCTTGACCATCCAGGAGATTGATGTCAGAGCCCCAACTGATCACCTTTCAACCACAAGATTTTCTTGCTTCCAAGGTGTTTTAGGGTTGTTGTTGAGTTGGCTCCGAACCCCAACCTACTGGATATCTTCCGCCTCTAGCTACAAATTGACATATTATGATGGTTTGACCATTGTTGTTGTTTAAAGAGTAGAAAGTTAACAATAACCACCCACACACCTACTGTTGAAACCTTGCCGCTAGGTGTAGAATGTATACACTAAAAGTAAAAATGAGAATATAGTAAAGAAAACCCGTTAGGATTTTGTGACTAAAGCTTTCCATTTCCAAGATGCACCATTCCCCAGGTAACCTGCAATGCTACCAGGTAGGGTCCAAATGTTGGTGTGTGTTCCTTACATTGGCTGCCATTCATACAAGGACTGTTGGCCTTCATCATTCCTGATGCAGCTCTCCACCAAAACCATAGACCTCTTCACTCCTGCCTTCACCATCTTTTTTCTACACTAATAACCACCATGTCCCTTCTATTTGATACTTGTTTTATCATTTGAATAAAATATTATAATTTTGTTCCGAGTAAAATACTATAATTTTGTTCTGAGTAAAATACTATAATTTTGTTTTTTTAAATAAAGATATTTAGTTATATAATAGCAAATTTAATTATTATAATAACAATAATTTTTTTTTTCGCAAGGAGAAAGGTGTAGTTTTATTAATGAAAACAAAATTACATGTTGCATCAACTAAGAAACATAGCATCATCTAGTTAATGACTAATGATAATTAGAAACATACAAAAAGAAAAAATAATGTACATGATGGGAAAAAACTAGGCTTTCTCCCCTTATTTTTCTTGACTTTTCATCATTCCCCATGAGACGACACAGAAGCGACAAGTGCAAGTTGATTCCCAACATCATGTTTGGCATTGTCCTTGTCTGAGTCTGAATTGTCTGATGAGCGAATATGCTTGTTCCCACTGGTGTCCCTTTCTTGTGGTATCATTTTCGATTGCACTAGATGGTTCCAAGTTTCAGTTGGGTCTTGTGGGGTTCCCCCTGTGTTTCTTGTTCCGTTGGTGTCTAGTTATTCCCCTTGGGTGAGGGTTCATCCTCAACATTGCCCTCCTCCTCTTTAGATTCTGGTGGGTGATATTGCCAACATTTGGACTGCTTCCCAAACTTATTCTTTCTTTAGGTGTCTTTTGTAGCTTCTGGACATGAATTATGAAGGTGCCCTGTATGCTTGCAATTCCTACACCTAAAAGTTGTGTTCTCATAATCTATAATCTGTGTCCAAATCCACTTGTTGTGGATTACGTGAATGTTGTCAAGTAGGCCTTTTCTGAGGTCTACTTCTACACATATACGTGCAAAGGTGTAGACCCTTTCCTCCACTTGTTGGGTATCAGTCTTGATGTACTACCCAATGTTGTTTCCTATGCCTGCTAGGACCAGGTTGTCCCAAAAATGGAGGGGAAGATTATGCAGCCGAACTCAAACTGACATTTTGGAGATGACCATGGTATTTGCATCGAAGTGTGGAAACCAGGGAGTGTTGAAGTGATCGAGGAGGATCTCATCAAATTAGTTACACAGTTCAACTTTGTCGCCAATATTCAGTGTCGGTGTCGTCAACTTTGACAGTGATGTTTATGGTTCAGGTTTTTTAGGTGATGTTAATGGTTTTCATGGTGATATGGTTTTTTACTTGGCTGTCAACATGTGGTTGTTGTCAGTTACACCAGGATATGGTTGTCAACATGTGGTTGTCGTCCACTAGCGAGTTTTGGTGTCGACTGGTTTGTCGTCATGTGACGTTTGTTGCTAATGTCACTTGATGACAATTGGTTGTAAATGGTTTTGATGTAAAGGCCTAAACCTATACAAAACCATAACCTATACCTACACCAAACGTTACAAAACAAATGTATTTTAAATATATCAAACCTAAAGCCATACATTGAATTGTCAAAACGTATATATAAAACCTATTGTGCAAACATTATATTAAAAACCTAAGACCTAAACCTATCACACATATTACAATCCAAACCATGTATTAAAAAAATTCCAAAAAATACATAAAACCTATGTGTTATAAACCCTCGGCCTATTTACATTACATATTGAAACATTAAAAATTGAATAAACAATCCTAAACCACCAGACCTAGACTGCGTAGATTCTCTAACTGCAACGGGTTCATGTGATCAGATGTGAATAAGACTGACAGGTTAGCAATTAACCATCGTGGAATTGTATCAAACCTTAATCGTAGTTTCACCGAAACTGTGGTCATGTGAGTGAATGGAGGTAAGCCATCGGGGTTATGTTAACCAACGAGCTTGGAAACCATGCGGGGAAGTTAACTCTGATCATGGCCATGTGAATAGGCAAAGCATCAACAGAGTTTGTTAGCCATCGGAGTTAGCATCGGAATTCAGGACCGTTAGCAAAACCGCCAGAGCCCAAACTACCGGGGTTATCCACCTGCGTTCACGTGTGCTATCAGCACTTCCTCCACTCAATGACATGACAGTGAATGGTTTATATTTTAATATATGGTCTATTTGTGGGTTTTTGTTGTGTTTATGCATTAACACTAATTCAACCACCTTGTAACTTATCCTAAGGTGGAAAATCACAAGTAGACCAAACCTTATAAACCAAAATTAGAATTAGTTCATTCCTAAAACCTGGATGAAGAAGTTAGAGTAAATATGCAAGGTTATAAAAGGTTGTGTTTGTGCTCATTGAAGAGGAGACTAGTTTTGGGTTTTGTATGCAGGTTCTGGAGGTTATAGTCAATTTTGTTTTTAGTGTAACAGGAGCATCCGGAATCAGAATTGGAAACCGTGATAGGCGTTGTAAAGATGGTTCAAAGATATTTCTCATGAAAGTGACTAGAAGCACCTGAGTGCACATTCAGTGCAGTCAATTTGTTGTGCAATCGACCTCTTTGGTTTCAATCTTAATAAAGTGGTCGCCCATCTTGAAAGCAGACCCGAAGACATAGTCCATCAGGGAAGAACTTCGTAATCAATATTGTTTTTAGGTATCGCTGTGGTTTTTTTATTTTCACTTCTGTTTTACATCTTGCTTATGTTTTCTCATCTGTCGTAAAGTCTTTTCCTCAAGCAGTTCTCACAGTTTCAACACTTTTAGTTAACACTCTATTCATTAATGGAATAATCAATTCTACTTCATTTTTAATGTAAAATCATTTCAGACCATATAATTTGGTATGAGAGCAGGTTGCGTTTGTAGAATTTTCCATTGAATGTTAACTAGGTCAAAGTCGCAATGTGGATCCAATGCAGGTGAAAATCCGGAAACTAAGATGAGTGATGGATAGTTTCAACAAGCATTCTTGACTATGTGGTAGATGTTGGGAGAACTCTAGGAAGATAAGAAGGCGAGAGATGCAACTTCTTCTTCAAAGACATCAAAGAAGGACAAAGGTAAAGGCAAGGATGATAAACCACCTTCACGTCCATCATCTCCATCATCAAATTCTTCTTCTTCTTCTTCTTCTAGTGTCGAATCTGAAACAGAAAAGAAATTTAAGAAAACACATCTTTTGAAACTTTATGTAAAATTTGAGTTACCTATTTATGATGGCAAAATGAATCCTGAAAAGATAGATAACTGGATTAAGCAGTTAGAAGTGTATTGTCATATTCAGAACAATTTTTATGATAAAATCAAAATTCAGTTAACTACACTTAGAATGGGGGAAACAACTTTAATCTGGCGGGAAAGTAAAACTCAAATAGATGTAAAGAGAAAAAGAAAAGTCATCTCTTCATGGTTTAAGTTTTTAAAAGATCTTATGAAACAATTCTATCCTTTAGGATACATGTAGTGAGCTGTTATTGATTAACATCATTTGAGGCAAGGTAAAGGGTAGAGTGTTCAGGAGTTTAGAAAGAAAGCATTGGGGATTGGTATTTCATTGGATACATGTGAAACTTTATTAAAATACATCGGCAATTTACATTCATATTAGCAACATACATTATTGATATTTAATCATGATGATTTTGATGAAGTGTGTGTTCAGGCCATACATATTGAATCAGGTGGTAGACCATTCAAGTTTTCATCACAATCATCCAAAGAGATGGAAATCAAAGATTCCAATGACAATAAAGGGAAGAATAATTCGAAGAGAAATAAATCAACGATAACTCAGAAGGAAAGACCTACTTTACTCATTGCCAGAGAATTGGTCATGATGAATCTCAGTGTTGGAAACTTCATCCAGAACTTAAGCCCAAAAGGTTACTTAAGGAGAAGGATGAAAAGAAGGCAATTGCAACAGTCCAACAAGATCTAGGTTTAGATTTAGGTGATGAAAGGAGGATAATTTCCATGGTTACGACAAGTAAAACTTATGACAATGGTTCAATTTCGAATACGATTGCATCTTCATCAAACATAAATCCTTCAAATGAGGATAAAAGAGTTGAATTATTTAACATAAGGATAACTTCGAAGCACACAAAGATAGATACAATTTTTGACAATGGATCACATGCAAACTTAATATCTGAATATTTAGTTAATAATTTGGGTTTGGAAACACGAAAACATCCAATACCTTACCCATTAGGATGGCTAAATATATCAACTCAGATAAAAGTCACAAAACAATGTCGATTAAGATTTTCCATTATAGCTAATTACATTGATGATGTGGAATTAGATGTGGTTCTAGTAGACATATGTGGAGTTGTCTTAGGAAGTCCTTATATTTATGATCGTGATGCAGTATTTTATAGAAGAGAGCATAAATATCACCTTAAGAAAGATGGGGTTGAATTTATTATCATGGAAAATCAAAACAAAAATCACGTGAATATTGTTGTTAATCAGATGAAGCAATTAATAAGTTCAAATAAAATATTTGTAACCATGTGTGTAAAGGAACAAAATAAGAATTGACGGGATGTTTGTTCAAGTTATGAGTCTCATCTTAAAGATAGTTTGATCAAAGAGGTAGAAACTTTTCCAGTTCTATCTAAAGAAACCAAACATCTTACTCATAAGCATGGAACACAACATGAATTACAGTTGATGCCTAAATCTCCTCTTCCTAATGTCAGAATGAATCAATTTAGTCCAAGTTTGGAAAATATCAGTTACAGGGGTGCAGGTCAGTATTGGGGAAAGTCAGTGTTAAATTTCTCTTGTATGGTGTCACCATTTCATGTTTCAAATAGTTTGGAAGCCTCTTTTCAAATGGAGAGGAAGCCTATTTGTTTTCACATCAAAGCCTTTTCTAAAGTAGTGTTAAAACATCTAAGGGAAACTTATGCATTACGAGAAAGTGTTAATCAATGGAAACATCATTTAATAAATGAAGAAACAGTGATTCAAACAAATCAACAACTAATTCAATACTTTCAAAGACAAACTAAGTTGCAGCAGTTTTCAAATTACAGTTTGATGGGTTTATTGCAGCAAGTTCACTTAGTAATTAGGAATCATGAAAGTATCACAAGTCAAGTAGCCGATTTGATGTCAAAAATGTCTTTGATTGTCTCTGTCATTCCGTAAAATAGATTGTTAATACATGTCAATGGTATTGAACAATATCCTATAGAGAATGTTCTCAAAGATGATTATGAATCACTAACTTATGGTATTTTGTGGAAAGAAATCAATTGCCATGTTCATAACATGTTGTTTGACCATCGTCGCAAGTTTTACATATTGCAGATGGATGGAACAGTTCACCGATTCGAAATGTACCATGGTCAGCATCATCAAGGTCATCACTTGTAGGTGATTGATCGAATGTATTGGTACATCATTAGGACAAGGTGGAAAGTGAGGTAGCTCTACCCTCATTTTCTATCTGTCTAGTCAAAATTTTGTGGTCCAAAAGCTTTCAAGTGGAGAGGATTGATCCAGGAGGATCTCATCAGATCCGTTACACAGTTCAATGTCATCATCAGTATTCAGTGTCCAGTGTCGTCAGCTTCGACCGTGATGTTTATGGTTCAGGTTGTTCAGGTGATGTTAATGGTTTTCATTGTGATATGGTTTTGTACCTCGCTGTCAACATGCGGTTGTCGTTAGTTCCACTAGGATATGGTTGCCGACATGTGGTTGTTGTCCACTCACATATTTTGGTGTTGATGGAGCATTGAAGGATTCCCTACTTTGGATATCAAAAGAAAACATTAAAATGATTAACTGTTCAAGACAAAGTGTATTTAAACAAATTCTATAATAATATTCCAGTTACTTCATTCAATTTAGATAACATGAAAGTATGTGAAACACTTAAGAAGATAACAATTTGACAAACAAAAAATACTTCACTGAAGTGGCCCAACACATGAATCCTGTAATGAAATGCCTTTATTACTCACTCTAGTTGTTGACTTGAAAAAAATGATACAATGAACCCTTAGGTTTCAGAGCAATACAACTATAGAAATGTTAAGCAATCCCCACCCTATACTTCGATTTATGAAGTATTTATACAAAAAATTATTACAAAATATCCCAAGCTTTTTTGGGAATTATTCAAGGAAAAAGAAAAAATATTCATGCAAGATGATAGAGACAGATATGTAACTATTGCAAGTTGTCCCTGTTTATTTGGCTCTGCTGTCAGATCTTTTACTGCTTTTTCTCCTTTGTTGTTGCTTTTACGTTGGCTATCCTTTTGCTTTGCCTTTTGACTCATACTCTTTCATCTGATACTCTTTGAATATGCTACTTTTCTTTCACCGCTCTCTAAGCCCTATTTACCTTGCATTTTCACAGTAAGTCATTTAATTTTTCCCAAGTCTCTATATCAACTTCTGTGTATTTTGAAAAGGTGGGCTTATTTACAAAAAGATGTTTTCCTATATGCATCCATTTCATAGAGGAACTATTGGCTTGGTCCCTTGCCACTTCTCTTATTTTCTTGTTATAGTCTTCATGTGGAATTAACTTCTCATTTATTACCAATGGATTTGGTAGACCTTTCTGCCTCAAAGCATCAAATTTGACCATAAATCTACCTATAGCTATCTCCATGGTTTGCATTTGTCCTCAAGCTGCATCATCAAGTTCCTCTTGGTGAGTGCTTTCTTCACCTCTAGTATAGTGCCAGTCCTATTAGCTATGTCCAGCTCTTGCAATTCATATTTATTCTTGGAGTTAAGGAATTGGATTATTCCTGAGGCTTCTTCTGGCATATTTCTAAGTTCAGCCTTAACTCTTTGGATTGCTTTAGTAGCCTCTTTGACTAAATCATTTTGTTCAAATATAACATGTATAGATGGCCAAATATCATTGATAGAGTCAATGATATTGGCCCATAGTTGCTCTTTTGCTTGGGAAAGTGGCTCCTTCAATATTAATTCTTTTTCCAAATTCTTTATTCTCTCGGTCAACCTGTTTGACTTCTGTACTAAATTTTTATGCATAATCTGAGCCAGTTTCTTCTCATCCTCTAGACTTGTTATCTGTTATTTAAGTTTATTTATCTCAGTGGTTTGAATGACATGTCCTCCATGGCTTTGACTATTTTACTTGCTTCATCACTTGGATGAGCTGCTACTACTGTTGAACATGTTGCTAATGTAGTTTTTGTTGCATCTGGAAGTGTTGTAGCTAGTGGAGCTGTTGGGGCCAATGAAGCTGCCAAAGTTGAAGGAACTGTTTTTGTGATTGTAGGGATAGCAGTGGCAATAGTTGTCTCAAGGCTGGCTTGTTTCAGCTATATTAACTCATCCAATTCCTTCTCCATTTCTTTCAATTGAGTGTTTAGTTGAAGAATGGGATCCATCATTTCCTGCTACTGGGTTTGGCTCTCTAGGACCTCCTTGGTTTATGGATGTTCAGAGGGAGACAACTTCAATTATTTATTCAAAGCAACAATATCCTCATTTTTCTTCTTTATCAGTATTTCTGCTGCCTTGATGCCACTTGGATTATATCCAATTTCAATTACCAAGTCTTCCAGTGACTTGATTATGTTATCCTTGGCCTATGAGGATGCCTTTTCTAGCTTAAGCTGTGTTATGATGTTATCAATGAGATTTGAAGTTTGCGCATAATCATTGCTTTATTAGTCATTGTGGAGTAAATCATTTCACCTGCCTGCTTATGGAATTCAATTTGGTCAATAGGGTGAACATCCCTAGCCAAAACTTCAAACTCTATCTTCTTGTAGTCTGTTGACGATCTGGGCTGCTGGACTCTAGGTAGCATAAAGGTCATTTTCATCTTACCAGTCTTAATTTCAAATGTTGACATTAATATATTCTGGTTGGCAGGTGTCTGTTTGAAGTACTAGGCATATGTTTCAACCTTTAATGCCTCATTCCTCAACTTTATTTCCTTGTACTTCTCTTTTATATCTTTCTCTTTATCCACTGGCTTGCTGGATGAAGAGACTTCAATGCTAAGCTATTTTTCAATAATTTGAGTGTTTGAGGTGGAAGGCTAATGAGTTTCCTCTAAAACTGTTGGACCTTTACTCTTTCCAACCATTGTGTCAGTATCAGTGATTTCAACTATCGCAATGGTGTCTTCTTGCTTAGTTACAGGATTAAGCTTGGGCTTCTTCCTATAACTGATTTCAAACCTGTCATCTGTAGTATCCATCCCAGAGCTAGAACCTTCTTCGCTGGTTCATTTTACATTTATGTCCTGCATGGATGGAGTCTGTAGAATGGGAGTAATACTCATTTGTTCCTGTAGGGTTGGAAGCTGCAGAAAGGAACTAGTATCAATATGCTTTTCCACATCTATTAAAGTATTCTCCAACCACTGTGACTGGTTGGAATATCTTTCATTATCTGGCCTGGGCTCATGTATGAAAGGGCTTAATTTGAACTTGAGTCTTAACTTGTTTATGACTCCATTAGGGTCATACTGCCACATAAAATTTCTTTTGAGGTTCATCTGTTGTAAGATTTTCTCTGCCTCTTGTCCAACTTCCCTATTATTACAAATAAAAGGGCCCAATTGGTTTTTGATCTTAAACTGAGTTTTCTTCCTAGCTGACAGAAAATTTACCTCATCAGAGTTTATGATCTGTCTGGAATACTCTAATGCAAATATCCTCATGGGGAGGTATTTGGGTAGCTTGTAGAGAGTGAGTTGGCATCCATATATCCTGATTTCTCTGTGGTCCTAGTTTAGATACCAGTCTCCCACTCTACTATTTTTAGCCAAATGTAAAACTCTTAATCACATCATTGATCCTGGGTTCATAGCTACTAGTGTTTACAACTGGATGAACAAATGAATCAATGAACTCTTTACAACTAAAAACAGTGGAATATATTTGGATCAATGGCATCCAAAAGATGACAGATCTTGGATGGCCCTTGGTGTTTAACTTTTGGATGCTGACTGGAAACTTGTCTGACTGAAAGTATAAGAACATGTGAAACAATACTGATGAGTATTTGGATACTCTCTCATTTGGCAATCTGATAAATTATTCATGGATTCTGTCTGCCAAGAACTGAGCAAGTTGTAAACTATAGTTCGAGGCTTGCCTGGGCAAAAAATAGAAAGGAAAGCAAGAATAACCTCATTTACATGCTCATTAGTGGTGTATCCTAGAATACAAGAGAGCATGGTTATAATTTGTCTTACTCTCTAAGAGAAAATGGTGGCATCATATGGAGGACTATCTGTAGGAGTATGAGACTCTTCTATGATGAAAGTCTGAAAGATTTGGGCTTTCTTGGGAAGGTCTAGATTTGTGTAGAGTTCAAGTAAAGCTTCAATGGAAAGTGGGGTCTCATTTGGGCTTGGCTGGATCTGCAGCATTTGATTTATTGACTTTGCAGTAATGGTGAATAAACCCTGTTGGTCAGGAGACACTATGGCTCTTTGACTTGGGATATAGCAAGCTTGGCAGAAGTTGATGATTTCTAGGGATAGGTGTACCTGTGGGAACAAGTATTTGGGCAAATTTGATTCCCATAGGTGAATGCCATCATTTTGGTTCAGGAACTTATCTTTGGAAAAAGATGACCCGGATTATCCAGAGTATCTTTTTCATCATGTCGATGTTTCGAACCCCAAAGGGGATCCATCATCAGGACAAAAATTGATAGATTGAGAGAAGAAGAATTTGCCGATCATAATAAATAAATAAATACCTTAAATTAAAGTAGAAGTCGACCAATTTATAAGACTAAAATTTATATATA
>APFE031750428.1:0-22617 GCA_000404065.3 Pinus taeda
TTCACCCACTTTCCTGACCTATGAGGCCTTCATGCCCTTGTTATATTCGCCTTCGTGCAACACTAACCAGGGGCTAAGGATCTTTTGTGCTCCTAAAGCAGTGATCTGCACTATTTCCCCAAGTTACACTGTGGATCTTACTTATCTTCTTATAACAGTTAGTTATCTTTGTGTAAACAGATAGTTTGTCTTATATTCACTTATTCAACACATTCATCTAAGTTCGCGCAGTAGATAAATAGTAAACTTGCAATTCATACCCAATATACTTCAATGCATAAAACAAGAAAATATACACAAAAATAATGTATAACTTCTCTTTATTAATGCTTCAATCGGTTACAGACTCAACCTGCCTTGCACACTTAGCTGTAGGGGTCCACGTACTCAACTGTGAACTACTAGGCCTCTGTGCACTCAGCTGTAGAGCCTTTTCCTACTCTACGACCAAAAGACACAACTTTACACTTTAGACTCAATACTTCATCACTGGATCTTCTGTTCACTTCTACCTCTCTTCTTTACAACTTACAGCCTCACTCTATTTATACAATCCCATGGTCTATGGACCATGGGTAGAACTCTCAAGTCAACACTACATTAGAAAAGTAAGGGCAGACAACCCTATGACTTAATTACAACTTCGCGCTCTACGCCCACAAATCGCAGAGTCTTTAGATCGGACTTAGCCAAAACTTGGGCTTTAAGCCCCAAAATTTGGCTTGGGGGGATGCTGCACCCAACAAGCCCCCAACACAAACATTGTGACTTACCCTCGAGTCACTCTGTCGGTGCAGACATCATCGCGTGGATACCTCCCAACTCTGCTTGGACTGATGCTGCCTATCGAATCTCCTGGACGCGTTGTTCAGAGACCGCGGTATCTGAATTGCTTCCCTATATCTGCTCTTGCATCCCCTGCATCTGTGTGAGCTTGCCATCAGTTGTTGCTATGATTACAAAGGCGTCATTGATCCAAGGCTGGACGCTCACCTTCAAAACCACCTCTCTATGTCACGCTACATCTACCTACGGCTTAAGCGCTTTGGCTTGTTGCATCCGCGCGAGCCTCTATGGAAGGGCCACCATTTGTGTGGCCACTTTGATGTTGTCATTTTGTTGTTGTAGCTCATGAACTTTTGTTTCTAAGTGTTGTATGTTTAGGTCCTCTTGCAGAGTGGTGAGGACCTTGAACGATTCTTCCAAAATTTTGGTGCAGTCCTTTACTGCATAGTTTATCTCCTGCATCCTCGATGTAATGGTGCTGGCACGCTGTTCCCTTACCTCTGGAGGAGTTTAAGGTTGTGCCTTCAACTAAATATCTGATATTTGAAGTTTCATCTCCAACTAAACCTTCTGCATCCTCAATGTAATGGCACTAGCACGCTATTCCCTTACCTCTGGAGGAGTTGAAGGTTGTGCCTTCAACCGAAGCTCTGCTATTTGAAGGTTCATCTCCAGCTAAACCTTGGCCATCTCTTCTCACACCTCACACACTCTTCCTGATAACCTCTAGATGTGGTCCTCTACTCGTGCCTATGATGGGATGGCCAACTCAAGGACCATCTAGCAGGCTTCCTCAACCACCTGCACCATCTATCAGTTTTGTTCAACAACCACATCATGCTGCAGGCTCAGTTGCTCCCTATTGATTCTTTGTTCACAAAACACCTGTAGCACACAACCCTCCCTAGCCCACAGTTCTGTAGTCACTCCATCCTAGAGGACATAGAGTGTCTCCCGAGGGAGTGTAGCCATGTTGATTCCTACCCCTTTCAATGTGCTGACTGTAGGCCCATCGACCTCATTTTCTGTAACCAGTACCCCCTCTGGCAGCACTATTGTGTTGGTTTTACTGGTGCACAACATTTCCTCAGCCGCAGTCATTCTTACTGCAAGGTTGGTCGAGAGAGTACCAGCCTCGAGAGTGCACACCTGTAACTTCTAAATCTGTGCTTGGAGGGCCACCAACACAATCTTATTCTCGTCTGCCAACTGCTGGAGGGCCTCCATGGTGACATTGCACACCATCTCCCCTATATAGTGTAGATCTCCCTTAGTGAGGGTGATTAGGTTGAAAGAAGTCTTAAACACTTTCGACTTCTTCCATGGCCCCACCTGCTCTCTCGGGCACTGGTGGTTTAACTGTGTTGTTGTTGCTTGTAGGTCTGCACGACCCTCCTTTGTCTTTGTCTCCATTTCTTGTTCCTGCTCAAGTGAAGGTGACTTTTGGCCCTCACAGTCCTTCTCTGCCACCTTTTTTGCTTCTGCTACAGCCTTCACAGCATCCTGCACCTCTTGCACCTGTGCTACTGCTGCCTCTTTTATTCTCTTCTCTGCCAACTGCGCCATCCACAGTTTTGTCTCCTCCTTCTTCTGCTGTGCAGAAGACTTTTCTGTTTCCATTGCGAACATGGCTGGAGTGTGCCACTCTAGTGGCCATGCCTCAGGTATGTTGAAGATAACATCATCCGTGGCCAGGTATGGCAGTTCATTCCACTTCTTTGCGGGTTCCTTGCGCGCCTTGATGTAGACGTGGTGGAAGTTTGCCTTGAACTCTGCAAAGCTTTGTAGACTATTGTAGATAGTCGGTGATAAGCATGGCTTGTAGTTAATCCCCATTATAATGTCCATCTTCATGAACACCCAGAATATCTTATTATCTCGCATCCAGTGTGTGGCTTTAGTGGCCCACAGCAAAGCGTACTTCGCGGCCTCCGAGAGATCCCTCGCAATTGTGAGGAACTGGCTGTCCTTAGGAAATTTCCCAGCCACCAACACTATGGACAACAGAAGCCATGCATAGTTGAGGTTTTCCCCTGTTCGTATGCCTCGCGACAATTCTCCAGGAAATCCTTGCACAAGAATTCATACCAGTTAAACTGGATCCCCTCTATGCACTGCTCGGCAAGTGCAACCACTAGGTGCCTCATTCACGCGGCACTTCCACATGATCTTACCCACTAGTATCTGAGTTGCAACTATGACTTCCTTGTTGTTGATACTAGAGATCATGTAGCCCCTCTTTTTCTTCTCCAACTTATATTTCTTTTTCTTGGCCTCTGTGATGGCCAAATCACAACTTTTACGCTCTGAAATGTCTGCTGGGTATTCCCCTTTACAAGGGAGTTGGATAATTCTATGGATTAGGTGGTTCATGATGGGGATGGGCTCCTCCATCCATAAACACCCATCATGCACCAGGAAGAAAAGCTGCCTCATGGCAAAGATAGTCACCGAGCAGGTTAAACAACCCTGCCTCTTCAACTCTGCATAACCACTTGCATGGCTCCAACTCTATGACTCCCACTATGGTGTTTTGCTTTGGCTTCATGAGATACGCAGTCACCAAGTGAGGGAATTTCTCGTAGTCGGCGAGATCCCAATCTTTGAACTTCAAGCTCCATGCTTGTCCCAGGTGCGCTCCTTCAAAAATGATATTATGAAGTAGCAACAGAGTCTGCAAAGAGCTCTTGCTCTCATCTAGGTCCTTGGTGACCTTTTCCTTGCCCTTCCAAGAAGTAACATACATGGGCAGTCTGGTCAGAGGGCCAGTACTCTTGGTTTCTACCTCCATGTCTTTTTCCTCATCCTCTTCTATCAGGATGTCCTCAAGGTCTTCCTCCTCCTCATCGGTCTCCAAATTAACCACTTTCCCTTTTTCTTCCATGGTCAATTTAGTTCTTAGCGGGTTTTGAGGGGACATGTGCACCAGAATCATAGGTTGCTTATCCTTCTTGGGCCTCGGTGTGCACGGTGATTTAGGGATTTCTGCAACTATCTTAGGGCTCTCAGGGATATCCTCTACTGTCATTGCCTACATGGCCTCTTCAGCAATCATTTCCCTGATCTCCCTAGCTTCTTTAGACGCTACCATTTTGTTTGTCAAGAAATCTCTCAACTGCTCAACCAGGTGCTCAAACAATGCTCTCCACAGGTTAAATAGGTCTTGGTTCAAAATACTCTGTGCACATGATAGCTCAATTCTCAAATGACCAAGTGTTGTTTTTTTGGAAACCCTTTGCAATTTATAGCACCTTTTGAATTCAAATTCGACCGTTCCCCCCAAATCCAGTCCATTAATGCTCCTTTGGCAGTAGATTTTCCAAAATCTTGCCCATAAATCTCGCCTTAAATGCCTACCGCCTACTCCATTTGGTCTCAAACCAATCATCACATCGTGAATAGTGACTATAACGGTCACTTTCTAGCCAACCTGCACAGCAGCACAACTACCCTTGCATTGTCGCAGACCCCGTGACACTTCACTCCTGCATGTAGCCCTGACATCATGCAGGTCTTGGGAAGAGTAGTTTATAGTCCCGCACCTCCTTTCAACTACCTAGAGGGCTAAGATGGTGATTCCCATGGCTAGTCAGTTGGCTGCGCCACCTGTATACAGATTCAATCGATCATCAATCACTTTTCCTGGAAAAAATCCACCTTTTAAAATTATTGTATGGGTCGCCCACTTCACCATCTATGTTGTGCCACAATCAATGATCCCTCTAGCAATATACGGTCCAATCCAAGGCATCTAGCTAATCAAATCTCAGTGGTAGTCCCCAAATTTGTCAATGTAATTGTGCACATCATGTTTTATTACCCTAGTTTTCTTATCGAGAAAATCCTTTTTTATTCCTTCCACAAGCTTCTTGACTTTTGCTTCCATCAGAGCACTTTTATCCCTTAACTTATCTCTTTATTTCATGAGTTCTTGGAGCCTAAGATTACCCTATTGGATCTCTTCATCAGGTCCCTAGCGTTCTTCTTCATTCAGCAGCACAATCCCTTCTTCCAAGGCTCCATGAACCATCATATGCATGGGTACTGCTATGCGCAGACTAGGCATAATATACTCCATCGGTATTACAGTGTTTTCTGCATAGGCCAGCCTAGAAGCCATCTATCCCTTTATTTTCTTGCATGTTTTCCTATAAGCCCACAAAAATGCTGGTACGTGCATGTCCCAATCACATCGTTGTGCATTATATACCTTGTTTAGTGCTTCGCACACTTCGTTAAATGCTTCTGCGTGGGTAACCTTCTGCACACTCATTCCTTCCACATTCTGTCATTCCAACATGAGGAATAATTTGTGCAATCTCCTCCCCAACACATGCTTATTGACCATGTTCCCCAATAGGAAGTCCATGTGCATCCGCGTAGGTTGTTTACCATATGCTTATACCCACCTGGATAGATGCGCATGTAGATCATCCCATACATTGTATTTATCTGTTAGTCACATCTTAGGCTTCCCAAAATTCATGTGAATAATTCTCCTACATTCGTGCCAGTCCTCAAAGCTTCCTTGGTGTGTACCTCACCACCTCGCAGCGTAGCGTGCAGTACCCACTTCAAAGCCTGGAAACGTTGCTTTTTTGACACCTCACTTTCAACTCTATCCAAGAAAGCATCTACCTCACCTAATCCATCATAAGTAGGAAAATCTCTCACTTGTATTGATACGTAGCATAGCGATCTTGTCATCATGTTACAGTTCAACTTCATTGCCTCGTGTAACTGGTTCTGTTATCGCTCTATCTCTTCATCCGAATCCAATGTACAGGAGCTTTTTCACTCCCATGAGATTCATCCATCTGTGGTGGGATTTACCCAGTCTTTTTCTCACGCGGTTATGTTGGCTTATTAGGCCCTGACCTAGGTTTAGAAGAGTTATTAGCCAAACAAATCCCGCAGCTACAGGCCCTTTCCGCAACAGCCCGTAGAGGGCGGACTGAAGTCTCACCTGAGGTAGTAGGGGAGGGTGATAGAACTAGGTTTCTGCACCCTTGGGATGTTTAGATGTGTTCTGGAAGGTTCGTGAACCTACTTGTGGCCTCGTGCCCCTCTACTTCCATGTAGATCTGGAACAAGGCACTTCCTTAATAGTTATGACTTCTGAGTTTGTTATAGATCAGATCTACTCCTTGCAGTCTTTAAGCAACTATTTAATAGAGATAACCAATACTCGTACCTAGAAATGTTATAGATTTGCATAGATTTAGAACATATGCATAGTGCACAGATCAAAATATATATATAAACCAAAAATTAACCAGAGCCACAATGTTTCAAAGTTCACAAAGTATTTCAGAACTAACTTATCTTTATTAATATTCTGGATTTAGTACAATTCACTTCCTGCCCTGCACACACAGCCACAGGGGTCCGAACACACAACAACAGACTCTATCATGCCTCCGCACACATAGCTGCGGAACCTCTATCCAACTACTAACACTTCACGACCCGGATGTATAGACTCAGAGCACACTTACTTTAAAAAACCCATAATACCGTTCTCCAGCCAAAAACCAACTTCTTCCCTTATAGCCTCGCTCTATTTATACATTCCCATGGTCCGCAGACCATGGGTAGGCCGACTTACTTCCTATTATTCTATATTATTTTTGGGTAGACAACCCTTTGACTCGACATATTATATTTTGCATTCAACGCATTTCAGAGATTTACAATATTATTATCCTAACTTATAGGCTTTAAGCCCCAAAACCGTTACGTGGGTCCTCCGCTACCCAACAGGACCCCAACACAATCATCGTGATTCATCCCGAGTCACTTGTCAGTGTAGCAATGCATGCTACTGTGACACACTTCATTCTCTTGCTCCCTCTTTGACTCTTACAACTCTTCTTCTCGCTCCTACTCCATTGCCTCCATTAATTCATGCAACTGATGATGCTCATTCTACTCTGCTCAGTTAACACTGAGCACCCCCTCAGAGGATTTTAGCTCAAGTTGGGATGCCACATACTGGATCTCTTCATACCAACGCAACCAATTTTAAATTTTGTATCTTCTATACGCATTGTCTGCTACAGCTTGTGTTGCAATTTTGCAAGACCATTACTGCTATCTGCAAGATCCCAATCTTCAAGGTGCATTAGAGATGACTTGTTAACTGAAATTCCACCATTTATCTACGTATTGACATCCTTTCATTATCTTTTATGGTTTGCCGACCAGCCCATGGGTTAGGCAGCGGCATCTGGACCAGTTCTGCTTCATGTCTAAAAATTTCTGGCACATCCCCTACTCTCGATGCTAAACTTTGCATGGTGCCCACAACCATCAACACCATACTATTTAGAAGGTCTTGCCTCTATATTGGCCATATCACAACCCTCGGGCTTACTCGAACGTAGATAATGAATAGTTCCATAGTGGCGGGAAGGCACAATAGCTTACTTTTCTTAGAAGTGCAGCTCGTTCAGTGGATGCCCCCTGTGATTTATAAGCGTTTTGAAATTCAAATTCGTTGGTTCCCTCCTTTTCTGGGGATGTAACGTTAAACTTGCAGCAGATCATTCCAAATCTGGCTCGTACCCCATCTCTTAATTTCCTGTCACCCTCTCCCTTTTGTCATAACTCAGACATCTTGTCATGAATAGTGTCAACAACGATCACCTCTCTGCTTGTCCATGCAGTCGGTTAGTTAGGCGATTGGCACACCCGTGTAGAGCTTCAAGTGATTGCCATTTACTTTTCCTAGGAAAGGCTCCCCATTCAACTTGGTAAGCTAGACCGTGCCTCCATCTGTGACTTCTTTGACTACATAGGGTCCCAACCAATGCATTCAAAGTTTTCTAGGGAATTTCTCAAACTTGCTATCATATAGTAATACTAGATCATTTTCTTTGAACATATGCATCTTGATATGGCAATCATGCCAAGCTTTTTCTCACTGCTTCTGTACTTGCTAATGGAATCTGCCAGAAATCGCTCCTCCTCAAGTTCCTCCAGTTGCGCAATCCTATCTTCCAAAGCTCCATGGTTTGCCATGCCTGTCACCACTACTATTTGTAAACTAGGTACAATGTAATCCACTAGCATGATGGCTTCCTTGCCATAGACTAACTAGAAAGGTGTCTGGCCCATCAACTTCTAGCACATTGTTCGGTATACCCATAGCATAGTAGATATGCACAAATCCCAATCATTTCATTGTGCATTACATACCTTGGTCAATGCTATCTCCAAAATTTTGTTAAATGCTTCAATGGTCACATTTGCTTGCAGATGGTACGGCATACTTTGTTAATGGTATATCTGAAATTCCTCAATGAGTGTTGATAGTATCATTTAGGAAATACGTTCCGTGGTCGCTCATTAGAATTTTTGGACATCCAAATTGCATTGACACATTCTCGAACAAGAATTTCGCAGCTGTAGTGGCTGTGCAGTCTTTAACCAGCTTTGTTTCCACCCATCGAGTCAAGTATTCTATTACTGTGACGATATAGCATGCCGCTGTCTTTCCTGGAGGTGTGATAGGCCCCACAAAATTGATCTCCCATTTCTCAAACGGTTGTAGTAACATCTGTGGCTTGAGTGGCATTTCATCCCTCCATGATGGTTTCCCAGTCCGTTGACATACATCGCAAGCCCGATAGTATGCTTTCGAGTCTTGATGTAGTGTTGGCTACCATAGTCTGGCATGAAGAATATTCTGTGCTATGGCACAGCCCACATAATGTCCTCCAGCAACCCCCCCATGTGCTTCAACCAAGATTTTTCATCGCTCGAATTTAGGTACATAACTACGTAATATTTCGTCATTGCCCATTTTGTAAAGGTGCCCTACAATAACAATAAAGTTTGCTTCACGTATCACCAATTCTTTCTTTTGCTGAATGGAATATCCTTGTGGCACGGTTCCTGTGGTTAAGAAGTGGATTATATCCTCAAAGTGGCCATCCGCGATGTGTACCACATAAAGCTATGCATCAGGTAGTCCCTCCTCCAAGTTCGTGGGTTCTTCACCATTCTCAATTCAGGACAAGTGATCTGGGCCTGCATTTAGATGCCCTAGCTTTACAATGACTTCAAAATCATATTCCTGAAATAATAACAACCATCTACAAATGCGCTCCCCCAACACAGGCTTATTCACTAGGTATTTTAGCATAGAGTGATCAATATACATCTTAAAGTGTCCTCCGAGTAGGTAGCAGTGGTATTTCTAGAGCACGTATACCATCGCCAATCCCTCACACTCAGTAGTGGAGTAGTTTTTCTGAGCTTTGGACAATCATTGACTTTCGAATGCAATCAAGTGATCAATTCCTTCCGCTCCTTCCTGTGTGAGTACCGCTCCCAGTGTGATACATGATGCATCAACATGCACGTGAAATTCGATGTCCCATTTTGGAAAGATGAATGTAGGGGCTGATGCCATATTTTCCTTGAGTGTTTCTAGACTTTTGTTGCATTTCTCATTCCAGCAATAAGTAGCGTCCTTCTTCAACAACTGTTCCATTGGTGCCGTGATCTGCACGTAGCTCTTGATGAACTTTTGATAGTAACTAGTGTGTCCCAACGTGGTGTGCAGCTGCTTGACACTTCACAGCACTTGCATATTATGTATGACAACAATCTTTGTTGGGTCTACCATCAGGCCGTGCTTGCAAACCACATGGTTGAGCAAGTTCCCGAAGGGGATGAGGAAAGTACACTTATTTATATTTAGCGCAATCTGGTGTCGTCAGCAAGTATCCAGCATTAACCATAAGCTCACGGTATGTTTCTTAACCAGCCCAAATACGGTCCAATCATTAAGATATACCTCTAAGAACTTGTGTATAAATTCCTTGAATGGTGCTACCTTTTCCACCGTTGCATCATCCCAATAGTCCCCAAGTGTTGCATACTTTGGTTCCTCCTCCGTGCCAATGTTCACTTGCTTCATTTTCAGCAGCATGGTGATGTTGGGGTCCTCGATTGCTCATCTGCACACCTCATGACTCCCCTCTATTTATGGAATATCGTTGTTCCAGGGATCATCCTCATCATCTTCAATCTGTACATTGTAACATTCAAGGGCCTAGCTCAGCTGGTGCGACTAGTCTAGCTGCACTATTTCATCTGGTTCCAATGGTAATTTGAATGTGCAGGCCTTTACCAGCTGCAATGCATCGTCAACAATGTCCATTGGTCCTCAAATAAGAATGTTAATAAAAATCCTTCACGTAAGATATCCCATTCGCTTGTACCATGTCAGAGCTCTGTTTCAGTGTACTAGCTCCTTGGAATGACATTCAGGGTATGATAAAATAAGTGTACCCATTTCGATTGAGGCTCTTCTCCATAGGCTTGGACCCATCTGGTAAGGTGCATGTGCAAGTTAGCACGTCCATCGTATTTCTCAGTTATTCATAATTCTGGCTTCCCAAATCTATCTGCATCATGCACCTGTAGCCGCACCAATCTTCGAAGGTTCCTTCATGTGTGCCCCACCAACGCACAGGCATCGCATGCAATGCCCATCTCAATGCAAAAAGTCATGGGTGCTCCGTTACCGCACTTTCAAACTTGGTCAGGAATTCATCTACTGCTGTCAGCCCATCATACCTCGGTAGTTCACGATCCTGAGCTCTGACGCAATACAATGACCTAGTCATCATATTGTAGTTTAATGTGGTTACTTCGTTCAATCGATTATGCCACCGCTCATCTTCCTCATCTAAATCTTCGGTGCGGAACTCTGCATGCCCCCATGATATTCTTCCTTCCACAATTGGATTGACCCAATCTTGATTTTGTGCAGTAATCTTGTAGATACAATCTAGTTCATCATCACTTCCCTAGTCACACATGGGATCAATATAACACGGTGCTTCAGTTGGGTCTAGTGGAATGACTATGCAGAGTCACTTCTTCTCAAATATCATTTTCTGCTTCTTTGAATTAAGAACCCCATTCATATCGGTTACTTAGTCTATCCCTAACAATGCAGGGTAAGGGCTACTTTCATCCATGATTTATATTACCTTAAAGTCCATTCGGGTGCTCGCACCTTCTATATCTACTGTAATTCCTTGCAATCTTCCCATGGGTAGGATCTTTTGTTGGTTCACCATCCACAATTGAATAGGAGACCATTGTAGTGTGGGCTTGCCCATGTGCTCCCAAGTCTGTTTAGGTAGTACATTTGCATTTGAGCCCAAGTCCAAAATGATCTGATCCATCTCATAGTCGCCAATCTACACTCTTAATCGCATTTCCCGCCCAGTATGTGAAGCATGTTTTCCTAATTTTCAGACCACACGAGGTTCACCCAACCCTGCGTACCTAGCTATCAACTCTTGTAATCCTTTAACCACCCCATTGTCGCAAAGAAATTTCATTCATGTCTCTAAAAAGGTAGTTAGCATCAAGGGATCCCTTTCCGGCTAGGGTTAATCCTTACTACCTGGGGTAGAGACCTCTACAAAGCTCTTCCTAGCTTCCAGACATGTCTCCTTGTGAACCCTGGCATCTTCCTTGGTTAGTTTCCTCTTATCCTCCCTTGTGGCCATGCCACTTCTGAGCATCATGTTCACGTTGGGGTCTTCCTCATGTGGTTCAGACCTCATCATCTAGACGTTCTGTGTCGCCATACGTTGTGTTGCCTTTTTCTCACGAATCTGTGCTATCAGCACGGGGCAATCTATCATTTCATGATCGAATTGCTCACAGTAGGGGCACAAAATTCTGGTCAGGTTGGTACAATCTCGCGCGTAGTGCCCTGGTCCTCCACAGTTGTAATAGATTAGCTGCCCACGACCCCTTCCTGGCCCCATTCCTTCCCATCCTCATCCACGTCATTGGAACCCACCACACGTTATCACCATGGTTGGATGCTGACCTCGCACTTCAGTCTGCATTCTATAGGCAGTTGACCCATCCATCAACACATGATAATTATGGCAATATCACTCCTCGTGGCCAACCGATCTGCAAAAGTTGCAAAATAGCTGCTGGGGGGTCTGGTTAAATTTTGGCAGTAGATGATAGTTGTCCGTGTTGTTCTTTCCTCCCACCTGACAGATTGCGCATCAGAGCGAGGGGATCGCTCTCAACCCTACTTGTGCCTCTGGTCACAACAGCATTGGTCCCCCCGATGTCAAGTAGTTTGTGAATATCACACAATGATCCTTATCGTGGCCCTGGCCTTTACACTTTACACACCCCACCTCCTCATGCACTTCTGGCCTGTGCACCTTCTCTTGTCTTATAATTTGCATTTCCAAGCATAGATTTTGTATTTACACGTGGATTTGATGAACTCCCAACCCCAGATCCTGTCTCCAGCACATCAGATTGGGTTGAGATCTTTTGATGTGATAGTGTCGTCCTCAGATGTGGTGTCAATGATGCCACAAACCATGTGCAGTGCTACGCATCCATCAGTTTCATGTTAGCCTCGCAGATTGTACCCTTCAATCTCTGATCCAGATCCCACAAGGTTTCACTAGGTAACTTCGTGATCTCTTTGAACCTGATGATCAACTACGTCTTTGATTTCGGCTAGCTAAATTCTTTTTTCAATTCAGCCTGGATCTCCGCTATTTCCGCATTCGGGTGATCACTTGAGTACTTTATATACCATGTCAGCGCACGGTCTTATAGTGCGCTAGCTAGGGTAGCCTTCTTGATGTTATCATTTGTAACTCCATGCGCTTCCCATACTGCCCTTACCATGAACCAAAATTGTTCTAGATCTTTGCTTCCTACTCCTTTGAATGCCGACAACTAGATCGCGCTCATCATGTTTAACCTCTGATTTATGCATCGGTGTGCTAGGACCTACTATGAACTCGTACCGTTCTTGATCCAATCAATCCTTAGGCTCTTTCTTCATATGGTTCCAGCGTTTAGATATCAGACATCCCTTAGGCAGATCCCAGTCCAGGCAACAGAACCATTTCTCGGCTTATTGGGCCCTGACCCAAGTTCGGAAGAGTTATTAGCCAAACAAATCTCGCAGCTACTGGCCCTTTTGGCAACAACCTACGGAGCGCAGATTGAAGTCTCACCTGAGGTAGTAGGGGAGGCCATTGGAACCAGATTTCCACACCCTTGGGATGTCTATATTTGTTTTGGAAGGTTCGCGAACCGACTTCTGGCCTCGCGCCCCTCTGCTTCCATGTAGATCTGAAACAAGGCACTTCCTTAATAGTTATTATTTATGAGTTTGTTATAGATCAGATCTAATCCTTGCAGTCTTTAAGCAACTATTTAATAGAGATAACCACTACTCGCACCCAAAAATGTTATAGATTTGCATAGATTCGAAACATAAGCAGAGCGCACAGATCGAAACAGATATATAAACCAAAAATTAACCATAACCACAATGTTTTAGAGTTCACACAGTATTTCGAAAACCACTTATCTTTATTAATATTGTAGATTCAGTACCATTCACTTCCTACCCTACACACACAATTGTAGGGGTCTACACACATAGTAGCAGACTCTATCAGGCCTCCCCGTAGATAGCTGCGGAGCCTCTATCCAACTACTAACACTTCACGATCCGGACATATAGACTTAGAGCACACTTACTTTCAAAAACCTATAATACCATTCTCCAGCCAAAAAATGACTTCTTCCCTTAGAGCCTCACTCTATTTATACATTCCCATGGTCTGCAAACCATTGGCAGGCTGACTTACTTCCTATTATTCTATATTATTTTTGGGGGGACAACCCTTTGACTCGACCTATTACATTTCTCCTTCCACACATTTCAGAGATTTAGAATATTATTATCCTAACTTATAGGCTTTAAGCCCCAAAACTGTTACGTGAGGCCTTCGCTACCCAACAAGTTATCTTGTAGATGCAATCCAAATATTTGTCGCTTTCATAGTAGCACACCAGCTCTGTGTAGCGTGATCCTTCCGCGGGGTCAAAAGGTATGACTAGGTGCAGAGAATTTTTCTCAAAAGTTATCTTGTGATTCTTCAGATTAATCACACCATTCATGTCAGTGGCCCAATCGGTTCCTAAGACTGCGGGGTAGGGATTGCTATCATCAACAATATCTATCACTTCAAAGTCTGCTAGCATGCTTGCCCCTTCAATATCCATGGTGATTCCCTGTAATCTCCCCATAGGAATTACCTTTTGTTGGTTCGCCATTCACAGCTGGATAGGAGACCATTGCAGTGTAGGCCTTCCCATGCACTCCCATGTCTGCTTCGGTAGAATTTTTGCATCCCATCCTAAATCCAAAATTACCTGGTCCATCTCATATTCTCCAATCTGCATGGTCAACCTCATTTTTCTTCCTGTCATTGTTGCATGCTTTCCAATCTTTTGGACTACACGCAGCTCTCCTGGCGCGATCCCAATGCATCTGTTAATGAGTTCCTACAATCCACTTATAGCCTTACTATCACACAGTAGCTTCATGCATGTTTCTAGGAATGTCATAAGCATATATGGGTCCATTTTTGGCTCTAATCTATCTTTGCTTCCTGAAGTGGAGGCATCAATGAAGCTATCCTTAGTTTCCATGCAGGTTTCCTTAGCGCGCTCCAAATCAATCTCTTCTTCTTTCATTGGAGCCTTGCGAACCCAAATATTATCTTCGAGTTGTTTTCCTTTATCATCTCTTGTTGTAATTCCACTTCAGAGCACAATGTTCACATTTGGATCTTCCTCATGTGGCTCAAACCTCATCATCTGTAGGTTTTGAGTCGGAGGAGGTTGTATCGCTCCGTTGTCGCGCAGCCTAGCTATTAGCGTAGGAGAATCCTCTATCTCGTGATCAAACAAGGTATAATATAGACATGATAGACGTGTTGGATTCATATAATCATGAGCATAATGTCTTGGCCCTCTATAATTGTAGCATATCAACTATCCACGACCTCTTCCAGGTCCTCCTCCACCTCGGTCTCATCCGAACCCCTGAAATCTGGTTCGTGCCACTCTTGCATTTTGGTCACGGGGCCACGTTTCAGCCTATACTATGTAGGTGGGAGTTCTATCCATCATCAACTCATAGCTTCTACAAGTGCTTTCATCATGTCCAACCGATCTACAAAAATTGCAGAACAACTAGTGCGAATTTTGTGTGTACTTCTATAACAAATGGCAACTGTCCATAGCATTCTTTCCTCCTATTTGACAAATCATGCACCACAAAGTAGGTGCCATGCTAGGTCCTTCTTGTGCCTCTGGCCTTAATGGCATCGGTCTTCCTCCCATAAGGTAATTTTCCAACACTGGGCAGTGGTCCTTGTCATGACCCTGGCCCTTACATTTAATGCACCATACCTCTTCGTGCACTTTTGCTTGGGCTATCTTGTCTTGTTTCAGAATCTGCATCTCAAGGCATACGTTTTTCAACTGCACGTGGATTTGTTGAACTCCCAAGTTTGAATCCTATATTGGGGTCTCATGCAGCCTCATCATGATCTCCAAGGCCTTTGCCAGAGTCATTAACCTCTGTTGTGACAACGCGTTCCTCAAGTGTGGGGTTAGCAATGCTACAAACCATTCGTGGTGTTGTCTGTCCGTCAAAGTCATATTAGCTTCACAAATTTTGCACTTTAGTCTCTGATCCAACTCCCAAGGAGTCTCTACAGGTAGCATTGTGATCTCTTTGAATCCAATGGTCGACTACGCCTCTAATTGCTCCCTGGTAAATTATCTGTTCAATGTAATTTGGATATCCACGATCCTCGCATTTGGATTGTCATTAGAATCCTTAATATACCAGGTCAGTGCATGACCTAACAGAGCGCTGACCAGCGTCACTTTCTTTATATTATCATCTTTCACTCCTTGTGCTTCCCATACGGCTCTTATCATGAACCAAAACTGGTACAAATCTTCATTTCCTACTCCCTTGAACACAGGCAACTTTATCGCGTTTGCCATATTGACTCGTGGTGGTGGTCAAGGTGGTATGGGTGAAGATGGAGGTGAAGGTGGTGAAGCTAGTGGTGGTGTTGGTGAGGGTGGTATGCATATAATCCTCTGCCTTATCAAATTGATCACACTTTCCAGTGAGACCTTAGCGAGCTCTTCCTTGTCCTCTCGGAGAGGTGAAATCAAATGGCTATTCTCTGGTCCCTTACTTCCTTCATTTCTATAGGTTTTTCCACTTCGCGTGGCTTCAGACATCAAGGTAATTGCATAACCCTCTTTTCACATGATAACATTTTAATCCAAGTATTCAGAGACTTTACATACTCACCTCACGGTCCTTTGAGAAAGTTTCGCTCAGCCTCGCTATAGCTAACTGAAGTATCTACCACGAACTCAGTAATGAATCCTCCTATAAACTGATCAATCCAGTGATAAAAAATGTGTGTGACCTTATCCTGTGATGGTTCCAATCTATTCACCAACTCTAGGGTCCACATAATAGGATTGTCGATCTTCCACCTTCCTTGGCTATCTTCTAGCTTTGCGATCCAATCGTACAACTATGTAGGGAAAGATGCAAAGAAAATTTCGTTGATCTTTGTGTAAAGGTAGCAAGTTTAACCACTCTTCATTCAATAGTTACAGATTCTTATTCTCCTGCACCATGAACTTGTGAATTATCTTGTCCAACCAACCTTCAATTTCTTTCTTAGTTGGATTCCAATGATACGACATTAGACATCTCTATGCAGATTTCGATCCCAACAACGGAACCATTTGTTTCCTTGAGGGGGTCTGACCCAGGTTTGAAGCTATTTAGCCAAACAAATCCCTATACTATGGGCCCTTTTGGTAATAGCCCGTCGAGCACAGACCGAGGTCTCAGCCGAAGTAGTATGGGGGGATGCTGGAACTAAGTTTCCGTAGCCTTGAGATGTCTGAATGGTCGATTTAGTCTAACTGTGAATACCTATGTGCAGGTCACTTTGCACACTTTCCTGACCTGCAAGGCCTTTGTGCCCTCTTATACTCGTCTTCACGTAGCCCTAGCCAGGGGCTAAGAACCTTTCGCTCTACTAAAGTTGCGATCCGCACTATTTCCCCATGCTACACCATAGATCTTACTTATCTTCTTATAACAATTAGTTATCTTCGTGTAAATAGAAACTTTATCTTATATTCACTTATTCAACACATTCATCTAAGTTCATGCAGCAAATAAACAGTAAACTTGCAATTCATACCCAATATACTTCAATGCATAAAATAGAGAAAGATACACATAAATAATGTAGAACCTCTCATTATTAATGCTTCAATTGGTTACAGACTCAACTTGCCTTGTGCACTCAGCTGCAAGGGCATGTGCACTCAGGTGTGGACTACTAGGCCTCTCCACTCTTAACTGTAGAGTGTTTTCCTACTCTATGACCCAAAGACATGACTTTACGCTTTAGACTCAATGCTTCATCACTAGATCTTTTGTTCACTTCTACCTTTCTTCTTTACAACTTAGAGCCTCGCTTTATTTATACAATCCCATGGTCCACAAACCATGGGGAGAACTTTCAAGCCGACACTACATTACAAAAATAAGGGTAGACAACCCTATGACTTAATTACAACTTCGCGCTCCACACCCATAAATCGCGAAGTCTTTACATCGGAATTAGCCAAAACTTAGGATTTAAGCCGCAAAACTTGACTTGGGGGATCTTGTGCCCAACAGGATTAACAAATATTTTCTTTCAATGTTTCAAAATCTTTTTGGCAATCAGAATTCCAAAAGATTTTAGAATATTTTATGAGTAACTTGAAAAGTGGAGGAGATATTTTTGTAAAATTTTCTATGCATCTTCTGTAATAGCTAGTAAAACCATGAAAACTTCTTACATCTCTTTGACAAGTTGGAATTGATAAATTATAAATAACTTCTACTTTAGATGTATCTACTTAGATTCCATTTCTTGAAATAGGGTGTCCTAAAACTATTTCCTCAGTAAACATCATAAACCATTTTTCATGACTTAATGAGAGATTTTCTTCTTTACATCTAATGAGAAATTTTTCTAAAATTTTAAGATCTTCTTCAAAAGAATTTACATAGACAGTAAAATCATCCATATAAACTTCTACACAATCATGAATTAGATTAGAGAAAATACATAAAACTACCCTTTGAAATGTTGCAGGTGCATTACATAACCCAAAAGGAAGTACTCGATAGGCATAGGTTCCCCGTGGAAAGGTAAAAGAGGTTTTATATTGATCTTCTAGAGCCACATGGATCTACTTATATCCACTAAAACCATGCAAGAATGAAAAATCTTTCTTTCCTACCAATGTATCTAAAACTTGATCTATAAAAGGAAGTTGAAAATGATCTTTTAAAGTAGCTTTATTCAATTACTTATATTCAATGCATACTCTCCATTATCCATTCTTTTTAGGAACAATTACAAATGTTGAATCACACTCACTATCTAGTTTTTGATAAATGAAATTGGCATTTAACAATTTTTGTAGTTCCTCTTTAACAATTTCTCTTAAATTTGGATTCATTCTTAGAGGTTATCAGATTGGTTTGGCATTTTCTTCAATCTAGATATGTTGTATACAAGTATTGGGCTCAATTCCTTTCATGTTAGTGTATTCCCATGCATAAGAAGAGGAATGTTATTGTAACATATTCATTAATTCTTTCTTTTGAGATTCTTTCAGATTATTATTGATGTTCAAAGATTTTCTTGGAAAGATTTCTATTAAAGAATTTCCAAAATTTTCCATAGAATGTAAAGACAATTGACTAGATGATATATATTCAATATTACATTGTTCTTGAAAATTTTGATTAGGTTCACAATATGAGGAAGATTCATTATTTCTTATTAAATTCAAAATCTAATATTCTTCATCTATTTGTGAAGTAACAAAGATGGTTGTATATAATTATCATCATCTATAAATTCTTCACTTTATACCTCTATTTTTGTTTTGTGGGAGGATGTAATGTGAATTTATTTGTTCAACTTCCATAAAAAAAAACATATCACCAGATCTACAAGTTATAAAAGCATCAAATGTAGCTAACCATGGTCTTCCTAGAATCAATGGATGTCCTCCTAAATTATTCTTAGGTGTTGTTGGCTTGATGGGCCCTGACCTAGGTTCAAAGTTAGCAGTGCCAACCAAGAAAACCCTAAAATTCTCTCCCTTTTGGAAAAAACCCACATAGCGCAGGCTACAGTTGCACTTGAAGCAGTATTGAGTGATGATAAAAACATGTTTCTGCATCCATAGGTCTGCGTGATGGGTTTGTATGGCTTCTAGGGCTTAGTTTTGTATTCACAAACCCTAACCCTTCCGACACAAATAATTGTAGTAATCTACATAAACAGAAACTATACCTTCACGAAGGTTGTCAAACATTCATAACATCTATAAATTACAATGATCTATTACTTTCATCTATTAGATAAGAATTAATTCATATAACTTTAGATATAGAGCAAAAATACAAAAAATTCAAAAGTAAATACAAATACACAAATGCACAATTTATGGATCAATATTTCCTTTATTAGATGTATTATTTCAAGCACAAGCTCGTCTTCCTTACGTCCTCATCTACAGGGGCCCATGCACTTAGCCTAGAAACTAACCAAGGTCTCTACACACTCAGCTATAGGAGCCTTTCCCTTCGCCTAAGCATAGGAAATAGACTTTCCTACCTTAGATTACTTTCAAATCCAATGATCTTCTATCAATGAGTTTCTTTATAGACTCGATATCACTCTTCTATATATAGCATTTCCCTTCACAGTATCATGGTCTGTGGATCATGGGCGGGTCTTAAAACAACCTATTTCCTAACAACCTCAGGGACTAAAGCCCCTTTGACTCTTATTACCTTTGTGCTTTGCTTCCTCAAATCGTGGAGACTTTACATTTGTGCAAAAAGTAAGTACCAAAATTTGACCCCAGGGGACCCTTTCCCAATAGGCCCCCAACACAATTTCGTGACTCGTCCTAAAGTTACTTGGCTAGCACTTTGATCTTCACTTGGATTTTGTAGAACTCCAACTTCAAAATATGTAGATTAGTTGTTGCCTGTGTAGCAGCCTGCTCTACTTCCTTGACCACTTTTTTAGCAGTGGGACCTTCCACTGCAAGACCCATGCTCCTTTGAGTTTGCTACATCCCATTCAATTTACTTTGTACTGACAGAGCCAGCTAGCTGGCCTCCTCTATCCAAGGTTGAATTCATGCAATGAGAATTGCTTCCTTGTGGTGCAACTCATAAATTTCATTTTTTTAGTAGCCTTCCCTCTTGCAACCTAGTGAACCATTATACTAGCACCAATGTTCACGTAGTTGATCAAATTTCATCGAACTGTCTCTATTTTTCCCTGATGTTTGTGCAAATCTTCTACAGAGATGGGTCCTCCTGTAGTGAGGTCCATAAATCTATGGTCTACTGAAACATCTCGATGCAGTCCTTAACTACGTCTCCTAAAGTGGCCATGCCCTCTTTGATAAAAGCTTCGCACTTCTCTCGAACTTTTAGAGGAGTCACGGGTTGCAGTTTTAAGTATAGTTCTAATATCTGTAGTTGCAACTCAAATTTAACACAACCAATTTCATCCTTAAACTCCTTTACTACAACGACAAACTTTTGGATCTCCTCTGTGGAAGCTTCTTTAGCTGAAATGTTGATTTCTAGCAGCTCATTGCAAGCCTATGTAATGGTTGCTTCTAATTGCTACCCGCACACAGTGATTTCCTCTTTCTCCTTTAGGTCCTAAGGCTTTTCTTCAAAGATTTGTTAGTTTTTTGTTTTCACTTCACTAATAACCAATAGTGTATACTTCTACTTAATTCTCAACTCATCCAATAAGCCCTGGTGAAGCTCATGTAGGGTTTGGACAAGGAGTGTCGTGATTTTTTGTCCCAATTTATTGATCTATAGTAGTTGGGAACTCGTCTCTTCCGTCTCGGTGCACAAGGCTCAGTTTGGTAACAGAATGACACAAAGATCCAATGTTATGTCTGTGTCCAAGACTGTCGTGCTCGCTTGATTTAGGCTCGACTGCACTGCACTCGCCTGTCCCACGCTTGCCTCTAATATGCCTATATGGATCTGCAGATCACGCAAATCCTTCTGAACATTTCCCAACACCTACTTGTATTGGTCTTCAAAATGGCTTCAAAGGTTAGTTGTGGTGTCCCAGACCATTTTGTTCATCTCATCCAAGTCCCCCTCAGTTAGGACTAAAGGGGTCGCACAGGCTTCTAGGTCAGACTTATGTTTCTTCCACAATCCCGTGGATGTCTATTTATTTTGTTTCTTTACCATGAAGGGGCTTTCTAGATTCGCACCCCCTCCCTCTTCTTCTTATATCTCTTCTTGTTCCAGTGTTTATTGTGTATTTGGTTCTTCAATGTTAATGGTGGCCTGCGGTGTTGTCATTGATCCAGGTGGATATTGGTGGCCACCTGCCAAGTCCACCTCGACCCCCACCATTGTCTTTCTCAGCATTTTCAGTTTCCTTAATTGTAGCACAACTTACTATTTTTAGCAGTTTTTCGGGTCCTGAACTTCCGGAGCCGTTTTGAGGCCCTAAACGACGTTTTTTGGGGAATCCGGGGGCAACATGCATAGACTAGTGTTTCCTGTTCCAACAATGATAGTGCTCGAATAGGTCTTTCTAATGAGCTATTGTACGCGTCAAACGGATATCATATGCTAAAGTTACGACCCCGGGAAGTTGATGTACCAACTTACCCCCGAACGGGGCCAACAGTTTGGCGTTTCATCGCCTAGGGTTAGGTTTTGGAATGTTAAGGGTTTTTCATTGTTTCTCAACAATAAATAGGCCTTCGAGCCTCATTGTAAGTCAGTTCAGAGGCATGTAGCCCACACATCTCTTCTCAGAGATAGCTACCATCGCCCTAGCTAGTTTATTTCCATTTCTGATTGTAAGCATATTTCAGTAATTTCCATTAATGAAATGAAGTATTATTTCCGCTGCATATTTGTGTATATGGTTATCTCTGTAATTTGTTGCGTTCCTGTTTAAATCTGGATCAGACGGGCAGATAAAGACTGCGTATTATTTTGTTTTCAAGAACAGTTACGATTATTATCTCTATGTATTGTTTGAGAACCGAACTCTTGTATGTGATTGCAATCTTCAGCACTTGAATATAGTCACGGTTTTACTCCAACAATGTTTATGCATTAATACTATCGTTGCTTGAGTTTACTTCAGTGTGTCATTGAAGCGTGGACGGGCCCTGCGTGGATTGGTATACTGTTAATTTCATTTCCTTAGTAGTTTTTGAATTTAATGCATAGTGTTTAGTGTTATTTCCATGTTTATGACTTTGACGATTTGATTAGAAATTCTCACAAATGGTATTTATGGTGATAGCTTGAAGATTTTATCGTTAGATCATTGAACCATATCTTGTAAGAGATTTGATCCATCGTTATATTTTAAAGCATCTCCATAGACTCTGTTTTTATGCATTTAAAATTCAATGTGCTTTTGATTTTTCATGACTGCTTAAGTGTTAACTAGATAGAGCTTTTGTGCATAGCATCCTTGTAAGAGGATTAAAATCTCAGTCTAGTAATACGCTATACCTTTAGGACAGTAAGATAAATTAGGTGAACTGAGTGTTAAGGTGAGAGGAAACATATCTTAACCTCCTGTAAAGGAGTATTGTAGCCTATTGCAATAAACACTTAGTTAGGAATCCTTTATGTCTATAGACTTTAGACACATGCCTCGAAGTTTACTTACCCTGGTTGATAATAAATTTAGTCTAATCTATCACCCTAGATTGGCCACTACATTTTGGCGCCGTTGCCGGGGAGGCGTAGTTAGAGGATTTCAAAAAAAATCAAAATATAAAAAAAAAAATTATAAACAAAAA